>OY757922.1:7337323-7574823 GCA_963585895.1 Sepioteuthis lessoniana
AAAAGATAGATAGATAGATAGATAGATAATGAAATATGTTAATATATATACAGGCTGGTAGATATAGGCAAACTTAATCAATAGATAGATAGATAGATAGATAGAAAAACAACAAAATATGTTAATATATATACAGGTTGGTTGATATAAACAGACTGAATCAAAAGATAGATAGATAGATAGATAGATAGATAGGTAGATAGATAGATGTGATCAGAGTTAAATATAGAGAAAAAAATAGCAAGTGAGATTGATAAATAGAATGACAGAAACAAGTTCAGCAAGATAGATAGATAAATACTTATATAGATAGATGTGATCAGTGATCAAAATAGATAGAAAAATGAGATAGCTAAATAAATAGAATGATAGGAACAATTTCAGTCTGCTAGCTTGCAAACTATATAGATAGACTGATTGATAGATAGAGTTTGAACATACAGAGATATGAACAGATGCATACACTCATTCAAATATATATATCTCATTATTTATTTGTGCATTTGCATGCATATTCTATATATATATATATATATATATATATATATATATATATATATATATATATATATATATGCACCTAAGTATATATATATATATATATATACTTAGGTGCATGCGTATGTGTGTGTGTGTTCATGCATATATATATATATATATATTCTTAGGTCCATGTGTGTGTGTGTGTGTGTCTGTGTTCACGTATATATATGTGCATGTGTGTATGTAGATGAGTACGAAGATAGATATGCAAAATATCTTGCAATAAAACGTCTTATCCAGAGATTGCATTTGATTTTGTGTGTCTATCATTAGAATAAAGAAAATCTTACAGTTGTTGAGATATTTGTAATGGTGGAGTCAGTGCTGGTTTTATGATTATAGACAGGTGTTCATATAGATATGAATATATATCTGAGTGTATATTTATTTGCTTCTTTTTCTCTTTTTTTCTCTCAACATGCATGTCCACGTATACACGTGTCTGTGTTTGCGTGTATGTGTGTGTACAAGGGATTTTGGGTGTGTTTATATGCAAGGGGTTGTATGTATGTGAGTGTGTATGTTTGTGCACACAAGTGGCATACATCGCAATCAGAATAACTAACACTTGTGCACTCCTTGTATATGTGTACGTGCAGAGAGAGGTGGGGGTGATAGTAGTCAATGCATCTGCGTGTTGAGACTCATGCAAAAAAAGAGGAAGAAAGACAACAAGACTTGTGTTCTCAAAATGTATAGCTTTTTCAATGTTGAATCACTTTCTCAAACATACGCAGGCACATAACACTATGATGAATACTTGCAGTTTCAATTAGCACTGGACATATATTTTATTCAATATTTTGTGAAAATGCATGTTTCAAGGGAGAGGGCATATATCTTTCAAATTTTTCTGCATACACCTGAATATGCAGACACAGACACAGAAACACATGCACTCATATATATATATATATATATATATATATATATATATATATGTGTGTGTGTGTGTATGTATGTTATATTATCTGTAGTTATGCCTTCTGCTTGTATGTCAATGCATTTTTAAATCTGTGTACATATTAGTATAATGCATTTTTTAGGTGTGTAATTGAACATTTGTACATTGATTCAAAGCATTCTTTGCAGAAATCATGACATTCATTTCTATATTGATTGTACATATTTGGTAAAGTGGAAAATGTGCATGTATGGGTGTGAGTATGTGTGTATGTGTGTGTGTGTGTGTGTGTGTGCATATGCATGTGTGTGTGTGAGTATGAGAGTGTGTGTGTATATATACATGTACGTGTGTCAGTATGTGTATGTGTGTGTGTGTGTGTGGTTGGGCAGCAGTCTTTCATTTAATCATGTTTGATTAAATAATAAAAACACATTTTGTCAATATAATTTTATCAAGATTCTTTCAAGTTTCCTGATAAGTGTCTGGGTTTCAGGTTGGAATTGGTGGAGGAATTTGCCAAAATTATATAGATAAAATGTGTCTTTATCATTTTATCAAACATATATATATATATATATATATATGTAGAGAACAATTGATAACAAGGTAATTCGAGTGAATGGAGAGATTCGTTGAGAAGTCGATACTATAGTGTTTCAGGTCTACTGAACCATCATCAGGACCATGAGCGGTGATATTTGCGATGTTAAGTCAACGATGGATGTCTTTTCTTTTTTTTTTTAAACATCCATCGTTGACTTAACATCGCTAATATCACCGCTCATGGTCCTGATGATGGTTCAGTTGAACCGAAACGCTCTAGTGTCAACTTCTCATTAAATCTCTCTTTCCACTCAGATTACCTTGTTATCAATTTTTCTCTACATATTGTTGGATTACAATCCATTGATTACTTCTGTGTATATATATATATATATATATATATATATATTTATGATTTCTAAACTTTTAATTCCCAAACCACTATTAAAATCCAAAATCTTTATTGCTGTCATAATGAAAAATTCCAGAACATCTTAATATATTATCAATCATAAAAGCTCTAATGCAGAGTAATAATTTACGGCTTTGAGTTTCATTTCTTCAATCATTAGGTAATCCATATGCCAATATATATATATATATACTTTCTTTAAAGAAAAAAACCAAAGACCGGTTATTTTAGGATTATAAATTTATTTCCATCTTGTTTTAAGTTTCTGATGTAAACCAAAAACACGAAGAAAAATATAACAGGACTTCTTCAGATTTATGGATAAAATAAAACTGAATAGACACGGAGGGGGGAGGAAGAGAGGTGAAGAGTTATCTCCTCGCTTTATTAAACTTCCGTTTTACCAGGAAAATTTAAATGTTTAGCCTTTGAATGATTTTCTTGTCCTGAAGGAATTACTCCCAACTCTGGTTTAACTGGACCGAATGATACCTATATATATATATATATATATATATATATATATATATAAAAGCATGTTTAATTAAATAATAAAGCCGCATTTTGTCTATATAATCTTATTAACATCTTTCAAGTTTCCTGATAAGTGTCTCAGGTAGGAATTGGTGGATGTATAAAAAGCGTTTTTTAAAGAGTTTTTGAAAGCCTTTTTAAAAAAAAAAAACTCTTTATATATGCAAGCCATCCCTGATGATGGCCAATGAAATATCCAAAAGTGTTCAAGACAATTTTGGTTAATTCGTCCACTAAGTCCAACACGAAACCAAAACACTTATCAGGAAACTTGGAAGGATCTTAATAGAATTATATAAGCAAAATGTGTCTTTATTATTTAATCAAACATGCTTAAATGAAACACTGCTACCCAACCACATACACACACACAAACACACACACACAAACACACACACACGCACACACACACACGTACATGCACACACACACATATATATATATATGTATACATATATATATATATATATATATATATATATATATATATATATATATATAAAACATTTATTTTTATTATAAATATATTCTAAACAACTAAGCAAAATTTGTTGATAACAACAACTCTGGATATTTCTTGAATATTAAATAAATATATCAAACATTCTTTTAATAAATCTTTGATAAATCTGATATTAAAAAACACTTGCATTATCAAAGTACAAATATCTAATGTTATTCCTCAAAACTCAGTGAGCACCCCACAAAAATAGCCTTGCGTTCGACTCCTCTATGCTAAATGTATGCATTCTTATATGAGGTATGTTTTATGTTTAAATGCTTTTTTCGTTTCCAGTGAATGGCATTGCTATACTCTGAAAATAAAAAAAACATAAAACGTCAAACATAAAATTTTGTTTTTTCTACACATGGTCATGTTATTAGATTACAAAATAATATCTGTTTTTCTGAAACACTTTGTTCATAATAATGATATTCCAAACAATAACAATAATGATATTCCAAACAATAACAATAATGATATTCCAAACAATAACAATAATTGATAATACTAATATGTGTAGGCATGAAAAGATACTAAAATATTCCCAGGTTACCAAAAAAGATGTCACATATATAAAATAAAGTATAGGGAAAAGAGAGTTGTAATAAGATTATCTTAAAAATATTAGAGTGAAAAGAGTATTGTGAAAAAAGTACCCTGAAAAGGGTATTGTGAAAATAGCCGAGTGAAAAAAGTATAGGGAAAAGAGTATTGTAAAAAGAGTATTGTGAAAAAGGTGAGTGAAAGGAGTCTCATGAAATTAGTATTGTGAAAAGATTTTGAGTTTGGTTGGTTTGGTTTTAGGACATATAAAACATTGTAGGTTACTAATGCCAAATCTATTTTTATACATGTAAACCGTCCTATTTTAAACAATTCAGTTTAGCATAAGAACACAGTTTAAGTGTTAAAAGCAGGTTTATTTTAAGCAATTCAGTTTAGCATAAGTACACTGTTTAGTTCTATTTAACCCATAAATAGGACACTATCAGATGCTATCACTCCGGACCAGAGTGGACCTGGGAGCGATAGCAAAGAAGGGGTATTCTGCATTCCCCAAAATGTTTTGTATCATATCCAAGACACTCTTTGAGGGGGAGGGACTTACCTCTCAGCAGAGATGCAGTTGGTATATTCGGAAGCCCCAGCAAACTGGGCCAGGGTTTGGGTCGGTTTTATGGCATATCAACTATTTTGGTTATTTAATGCCAAATCCTGGTTTTACTTATATTGAATGATTTGTAAACTTATTTGGTAGATACATGGTGCCTTCCATAACTTTCCAGACTTTTTTTATACAGGCATTTAAAATTGTTGCAGACTCTTGACAATTCAGTATGTTATTGCTATACATCTTATGAAATGATTGACCAATTCTTATGTTTTCAGGTTTGAATGAACAGCTACAGCAGCAATTGGAATACACCCTACAAAAGCCTGATTGTCACAGCTGGTGAATTTCAAAAATGACACAGAAACAACGTATGGAACGCTTCAGACTGCTTCTGGACCATCTTACATGAATTGAGCATTAGTTTTTGAGTGGCATAAGAGATTCAAGGAAGGCATGGAGTCTGTAAGGGATGATGAGAGGTGTGGGAGGAGTAAGGAAGTCAATAGACCAGAGTTGATTGGCCAAAGGGTTAGGGTTAGGGTTACTATGTTGAGGTTTTAAGGGAGTTCATGAATAGATTCCGTCGGAAGAGGCCAGCACTCAAATTGGGTCAGTGGCATTTCCACCAGAACAATGCACCAGTCAACAACTCCATCCTTGTCACAGACTATTTAACCAAGATGGGCATCAAGGCAGTTCCTCACCATCCCTATAGTCCAGACCTTGCTCCCTGTGACTTTTGGTTATTCCCTAAGCTCAGAAGCTGTCGTTGTGAGACAATTGAGGAGATGAAAGAGGCTGTGATGAAGGTCATTGACACACTCACACAAGAGGACTTTCATATGGCCTTCCAGAAGTTGTTGGAACGATACAAGTGCATTGCAGCCGGAGGTGATTACTTCGAAGGGGACAAGAGTTTCATATGTGTACTACGGCCACCTGCCCCCTATCACGAAAACTATTCAAATTAGACAAACCAGACATGCAGGCCATTGCTGGAGAAGCAGAGATGAACTCATAAGAGATGTACTCTTATGGATCCCCACACATGGCCGCGCAAAAGCAGGACGACCAGCACGAACGTACATTCAGCAGCTATGTGAGGATACAGGTTGTTGTCCTGAAGACCTACCTAGGGCGATGAACGATAGGGAGGAGTGGCGAGAGAGGGTCAGGGATATCCATGCTGCCAGCACGATATGATGATGATGATGACTATCAATAAAAGCGCCCATGTGAAAAAAGTCTGGAAACTTATTTAATGATCCTCATACATTTTTAAATGAGCCTGAGCTCATTCTTTTGTACACAGATAATGGTTTCAAATATTTCTGGCATGAATATTTCTATTTACTATCTATCTTTTATTTGCACACAGTCAAATGGTTCCAAATATTGCTATGGAACAGTAACAATGTAACATCAGTCCTTTATTTTCACACATTTAAATGATCAAACATTTTTTTTTCAAACAATTCAATTTAGCATGTCATTTGTTTGCTCTCAGTTTAAATGTCAAATAGTTCTATTTGACCAATAGATATGACCCTATCAAGTGCTACCATTCTAGGCCAGAGTTGACCAAGGACTGATGGCAATGAAGGAATTCTCCACATTCCTCTGAGATTCACTGATTGGAACTTTGCCATCAGATGGTTTAATGTCATATCTAGGACACTCATTGAAGGAGTCTTACCTCTCTGTAGAGATGCAGTTGGTGTATTCTATAATCCCAGCTGACTGGGCTAAGAGTAAAAACAGCAGAGTGAAAACATTAGAGTGAAATTGTGTATTCTGAGAAAGAGGTTTGGTTTCTTTGTTTAATGGCATATCAACCTTTGTAGGTTATTCAATGCCAAATCTATTCTCCTAGAAGAACAGTAGTGGTACTATTTAACCCATAGCTGGGAGGATAAGGGGGTATATACCTTTCCCAAGGGTATTTTCCCGGAAGTGAACATAATAGCGCGAATTGAGTACGAACTTGTGTACAACGATTCCGCAGTCCATCGCTTTAACCATTACACCACGAAGACACCCCCTTCTGAGAAAGAGTATATAGGAAAGAGAACAGGAAACAGAGTATAGTGTAAATAGTACAATGAAAATAGTATTGTGAAATGAGTATTCTGCAAAGTATATATTCAAAGGAACTGTGTATAGTGCAAAGAGTATAGTGAAAAAACTATTGTGAAATGAATGTTCTGAAAAGAGTATTGTGAAAAGAGCAAGACTAAAAAGGTGAAGTAAAAAACACTCATAATTAATTGAAAGTGGAGAGGTAAATAAAAGCAACTATAATAAGACTGCTTAAAAGTAGTAATAAAATAGTATTAATAAAAAACATATATATTGACCTTGACTCCTGGATCAAAAACAGTAATAAGTCGGACTAAAGTTAACAATTAATGTGATAAAAAAGCAATAGCAGTAATATACTGTAAAACAAGTAATAAAATAATGCTTTAAAAAGAATGTTAAGCTGAAAATAAACAATATCAAAATCAGTATGGGATTAATAAAGATAAGGAATAGTATATTGACCCAGACTGTTTGATTAAAAATAATAACAAATAATAAAAAGATGGTAATAACGAAGAATATATTGAGACCTTAATATTGTAATTAAAGGCAATGATAATGAGATCAGGTAAAATTAGTTGTATAATTATACATGCTAATTAAACACTTTTATACTTTTTATAAATTAGTTAGAAGAAAAATATCTTTTCATACCATTGTTGACTGGGGTTTTTTCACTGGAGTTTGAGTGACAACAAGTCTCCACAAGCCTCCTGGATTCTTCTCGGTTTTCTGGCAGATCTCAGTAATGCTGTAGTCTTGATAGTCTTGGTTTGCCTCTGATTTCCAGCTCTTCTAGTCCACTTACTATGCATTTGGGAAGTGTTCCAATTGCACCAATTGCAATTGGTATAACCGTCACTTTCATGTTCCATAATGTTTTTAGTTCCCGTGGTGTAATGGTTATCGTTGCAGGAAATGGATACGGCGACACAAGTTCAAATCCTGGACGAGACTGATTGCATTTCACATAGCTCTAATACCCTTGGGAAAGGTATGAATCCAATTATTCTCCCTCCAGCAGTAGGACAGACTAGGTTCTTCAGACTTTGTGAGGCAACTAGTCTAGGAGAAGGAAAACTCTGAATTCAAACCTGTTAAACTCCGCTTAAAAATTGACCTTGTGTCATATCCTGCCCGAGCGGAGGGGTTGGGTATATATGATAATGTTTTTAGGTCTATGATAAGGTCCAAGTACTTGGCCTTTTTTTTCATTTTCTTTTTCTTTGTTTCATTATTGTCCCCAAGTAAATACACCCCAACCAATTTTTTTAATTAAAAGTTAATTTTTTCTGAACCAAAGATACCAGAATTTTTAATCTTTAGTGGAACGTATACAAGTAAAATTATCATTATTGCATATCATTTATTCATAAACTCTACTCAATTGACACTTCAAAAAAAATCTTAGAAGCCTTATATCCCAAAATAAGATTGTATGGATATAAAAAATGCTGTGCTCATATGTATTCATATTTTTGGTTTTAACTTTCATGCTATAGAGTTTGGTAATGAATAATACCTAATAATATCCATTTTAATTGTATGATATTTCTCTAGAAATAATAAAATACAGCTATCTTTGATATATGATTAAATTAGCTTTTTATAACCTTTTACTGTATATTTATTTGTGGATGGAGCACTCCATTGGATATTCTATATTTTCCTTACATAATTAACCTTTAGTCTAATCCTTAGATTATTTTTTTCTTGGATTATATATATATATATATTCAATCTTAAAAGTAATGTGTCCGGCATATCAGAAGGAAGCTGACAGATTAAATCATTTTGAAAATTAATTTAATTATTTCAGTAATTTGAGATGTAATTTAAGCACTTTAAGGATAAAGGTAAAATGTTACGATAAAGTTCATAATGAAAAACATATGAGTAGCATTTTTAAATAGTGTTTTTTTTTATTTTTATGTGGTCTGCATATTCAGGAAAAAGAGCCATTCAAAATCAAATAAAAAGTGAATAACAGACACATTTTTAGAGTGAATTTCCCCCGTTAAAATTATCTGTGATTTGATGTTGATGATATTGTTTCTTTATTGACTGACCAGCAAAACATTACATTCATCAATACTGTATTGGTACTTGATGCCATCTAGAGTACTAGCCAAGAAGGATTACCAAAAGAGTCAGATAGCTCGTGAGTGTCAAGAGAATCAATGCTGTTGGCAGGCCTTGATGATGATAATGATAAAGCATGATGATTTATAATATTATATTTGCATATATTCTAGGATTAGTACCCATAAGAAATAAAAGGATTATTTTGTTTATGTACATTCCTGCCTAAGATATGAATCAAATGATGATCCATAGTTCACTGCCCCGGATCAGAGTAAAATAACTGGTTTAGTTTTGTTGGGGAATTAAACATAGTGGTCTCCCTTTTTGGGAGTTATTGGCAGAGATCTGATAATCACATGACCAATGGTCATGTAACATTTTGAGAAATGAGTTCTATAATTTTTTGGAAGAAGACATCAGTTGGAGAGGACCCCTCACTTTCGTCTCTGTTTTTCAATTGCCCAGTCAGCTGTTAAATAAACTACAAAGGTTGATAACGCCATAAAACCAAACCAAACCAAACCAAACCAAACCTGTTTTTCAAGCAGCACGTGTGTGCAAATCATCCTCTGTGAACCTTTTCCTTACACCAGAAAAAATGTAAGTTTTAACCTCTGCTATTTAGCACTTCTACCTCTATGTAACATATTTTGTACCTTTTTCATAGTTTAGGATAGTTGTCATGTTTTGAAATTGCAAGTTATATATGTGTATAAAATATGTTATTTTTGTCTAAATAAACTTTGTTTTTCCTTACTGAAATATTCCAAGTTAGGTTAACATTCAGATAGCTCATTGGATTATGAGAAAAAACTGGTGGTAGTCTCCATGAGATCATAGTTTCTTTGTTTAATGTTATATCAACCTTCATGGGTTATTTAATACCAAAGCTATCCATGAAGAAGAACTAAAGTGGTTCTATTTAACTCATAGTGGGAGGAATAACACTGTTCATATATTTCCCAAGGGTATTAGTCTGAAAGTAAATGTAATAACATGACTGGAGATGTTGCAGTCTGGCATGTTAGCCTCTATATCATAAAGATTTCCCTGTATAGTTACCATGAAAAATTATACACACACACACACACTAATCATGATCAAAAATGGAATCAGGGATCAGAGTTCAAATCCTGGATGCGGCAGTTGGAAAAGATATGACTTCATCTGTTCTGGATAAATAGTTGGGCAGATTGATTTTTTTAGCTTGGCTGAAGAAATCAATGTAGGAGAAGGAGAATTCTGAACTGAAACCAGCAGTACCCTTCTAAAAATTCACCCTTTTTAAACTGGAGTAATGAACAATTTCGTGTAAAAAATTACCCTAATTTGTTGCTACAAAAAATTGTTTTTATCAAATACTGCAAGTGAAGAACAACCCTAAATATTCAGTTATGTCAGCCAAAAAAATTTTTCTTCAACATTTATTGACATAAAGAAACAAACACATCTTTATCCTTTCAGAACTACTGTAATACAAGCAAAATCAATACACTATCATGAGTAATCAATGTAATCTAGACCTTGGGGTAGCCAACTGTGTTGAAAATTCCAATCATACAAAAACTTCACAACTGATGTACATATATGTAATTGATTTAGTAAGCTTGAGAGGATTATTTATCCTTTTTTTATAAACAAAATCACTTGATATCAATCCCGAAGTTTCAGCCTGAAGGGACTCTTAAGACCAAAGTTACGGTAAGTTTGAGGTAACATGGTACCAGAAGAAAATACCTCACTTAAACTATCCCTGTTACTAACCTGATTCAATATGGCAAGTTATTCTGGCATGCAAATACATTGGTAGGGGAGTTTGAAATCAGAATGTTTCGTCTCCTTGTCCCGTTTGCCAATTTTGACGCGAGAGAACTCACTCAACCCTTCTAGTTATGCATAGCTAAAGGTAGAAGAAATGGATTCCTTTTATATCATGGGCCATCATCAGGGGTTGTTAGCAAGCATAAGGACTGTTCGTAAAATTTTTTTTTTTTTTTATGAGGTGCCAACGATAAGTTTCCATACTTTTTTCGTATGGGCACTTTTATTGATAGCACACACATGAAACTCTAGTCCACTTCAAAGTAATTTTCTCCGGCTGCAATGCACTTGTTGTACCATTCTAACAATTTCTGCAAGTCCCCATGGATGTCCTCTTGTGTGAGTGTGTCAATGAACTTCATCACAGCCTCTTTCATCTCCTCAATTGTCTCATAATGACATCCTCTGATCTTACAGAATAACTAAAAGTCACAGGGAGCAAAGTCTGGACTATAGGAATGGTGAGGAACTGTCTTGATGCCCATCTTGGTCAAATAATCTGTGACAAGGATGGTGTTGTGGACTGGTGCATTATCCTGGAGGAAATGCTACTGACTCGATTTGAAGAGTGCTGACCTCTTCCCAAGGAATCTCTTCCTGAACTCCCTTAAAACCTCAACATAGTAACCCTAACCCTTTGGCCAATAAACTCTGGTCTGTTGATTTCCTTACTCCTCCCACACCTCTCATCATCCCTCAAAGACTCCCTGCCTTCCTTGAATCTCTTATGCCACTCAAAAACTGATGCTCAATTCATGCAAGATGCTCCAAAAGCAGTCAGAAGCATTCCATACGTTGTTTCTGTGGTATTTTTTCCAAGTTTAAAACAGAATTTTATTGCATATCGTTCTTCTAAAGTGTCCTCACGTCCAGAATGCATTTTTGAAATTAACCACCAGTGAAATCGGGCTTTAGTAGGGTGTATTCCAATTCCAATAGTCTGTGACAAGGAGGGAGTTGTGGACTGGTTCATTGTTCTGGTGGAAATGCCACTGACCCGATTTGAAGATTGCTGGCCTCTTCCGACGGAATGTCTTCCTGAACTCCCTTAAAACCTCAACATAGTAACCCTAACCCTAACCATAATCCTTTGGCCAATCAACTCTGGTGTATTGACTACCTTACTCCTCCCACACCTCTCATCATCCCTTAAAGACTCCCTGCCTTCCTTGAATCTCTAATGCCACTCAAAAACTGATGCTTGATTCATGCAAGATGCTCCAAAGCAGTCTGAAGCATTCCATACGTTGTTTCCGTAGCATTTTTTCCAAGTTTAAAACAGAAATTTATTGCATATGGTTTTTCTAAAGTGTCAGATTGCATTTGTGAACTTCACCAGCTGTGACAATCAGGCTTTAGTAGGATATATTCCAGTTGCTGCTGTAGCTGTTCATTTGAAGCTGAAATCATAAAAATTGGTCAGTCATCTCATAAGATGTATAGCAATAACATAGTGAATTTTCAAGAGTCTATGACAATTTTAAATGCCTGTAAAAAAAAGGTCTGGAAACTTATTGAAGGCACCACATATATCACTCTTAGCAGGTCTTTTATCCACTGTCTGCACAGAGGTGATGACTATAAGTCTTTGCAGTCCAGCCAACATTTGTGTGTCCATGTGTGGAGCCTACAGGAGACTATTACTAATGAGTTTATTCTGGCTTCTTCAGCAGTTCTCAGCATGCCTTGTTTGTCTTATTTGAATGGTTATGAGAGATGAGAGCCAAGTGGCTGTACAGCTGCTGCTTTGTAGGGTGCTATTTCCACAATTTGTTAGAAACAGCATGCAGCACTTTTGTGTAGTTCCCATCTAACTCTGTTAGAGTCCAGGTAGTGCAGCCATGCAATAATACTGACACAGCTACAATTAGTTGATTTCCTGTTCTATTTTATCAGGGTGATTAGATTTTCACATGGTTAATAACCTGTTGATAGCAGTCCATATCTTCCATAAGTGGATGTAGATGTTGCTTTTAGTAAATGAGACATTGCTACCATGGTGTGTGAACTGGTTTACTAATTTCAAACACTTGCTGTTTAATGTGGTGATAGCACCACCTTATTTAAAACACACACACACACACACACACACACACACACACACACACACACACACACACACACACACACATTAAACTGTTAATATATATATCCATCTCCGTCTGTTGATATCTATCAATCAATCTAAATCTGTTCATATCTATCAATTTATCTATCTATTTATCTCAAACAGCTTATAGCTATCTATCTCAATCTGATGGTATCCATCAAAATCTATTTGTATCCATCTATCTCAATCTGTTGATATCTATCTATCAATCAATCTAAATCTGTTTCTATCTATCTATCTATTTATCTATCTCAACCAGCTCATATCTATCTCAATCGGATTATATCTATCTCAATCAGTTGTTATCTATCTTAATCTATCTGTATCTATCTCAATCTGTTGCTATCTATCAATCGATCTAAACCAGTTTCTATCTATCTATCTATCTATCTTCTCAAACAACTAATATCAATCAATCTCAATCTGTTCATATCTATCTATTTATTTATCTTTGTAATAATAATCTTATAATTCTGTTTTTCTGCTTAGTTAATTAAAAACAGAGACATAATTCAACAACAAATATATTAAAGTTGGGTATAAAGTTTTTGTTATCAACTAGACTTGTGAATAAGTGTGTAACTAAATTTAGATAATATATTAGAAAATAGGAAATAGTCTCCAAGATGAGAAGGAAGGGTGTTTTCACATGGATTTGAAAATCTTCTGCTATGACAAAAAATCAACTGAGCCAATTGATATAGTGAGGTACAGTTGTGTCATAAGTGCTTAGTTGTAACAATATTTACGCCCTCAGATTATGTCTGAAACTACGATTATCATCTGATAAAGTCTACATAAAGACTACATAAGAGTCACAGTAACAATTTTTGAAACAGTAGTTCTATGGGGGTTGAGCACTCTGGTGAAGGAATTGTCGGCCGCCGCTCGCATAATGCAAAGCTCTTCAAAAGAAATGAGCACTCTGGTAGCCGATAGGGTATAAAAATGTAAACAAACGGACGCTGCTGCTGTTGCTACATAAATACCTAAAAAAAATTCCCTTAGCCAACGTAGTCTGCTTGTTGGATGGGTTTCGATCCCGGCTTTGAGCGTCCTTCGTGTCTAGCCACACTGAAGAGTTGTGATAGAATGAAACAGTCTGTCTGTGGATGACAATATATATATATATATATATATATATATATATATATATATATAATGATACATATATACATATATAAAAGAGTCACTCTATAAAGAAGCACAGAATTAAAAAAAAAAAAAAAATTTTCAGAATTTTTTCCAGAAATATAAACTCTACATTATTTGGAATTGGTTTAAAGCACTGAGGACATTGGCATAATGGTTAGAGTGTTTGTCAGTGGCCCAAGAAATGGTCATTGATGCTACCTTGCTTAACACACAGCACTATAAGGTAAGGATCAAGGGTAAAGTGGAGCAATCCAGGGAAAGGAGTTGCACCTTTCCCAACACCTTGGTGTAGTAGCTATCAAAAAGGGAGCCTTCAGGTCGCCTTTGACGACTACGGGTTTAAAACAAAAAGTATTTTAATCACACAAAAATATTTCCTTTGAGGCTATTCATAATGATAGCGAGTCAGACAATATTTGAACAGAGTTCTGTTGGGAAATTTTTTGTGACTGAGAATTGCAAATTATTGAAATTTAAAGAAAAATTGGTAATGTGTATTAAAACTGTTGGCAAATAAGCTAAAAATGGTTAGCCACAATAGTCTGAATTAAAGAAAAACAGTCCTTGAAGTGGAAACAGTGTGACTCTCCAGTAAAGTAAAGGTTTTTGGTGCAGCAATCAATAAAGAAGTTCATGTGGATAATCTTCATGGGAATGAAATGATTAATCACTATTAGATCCTTAGTAAAAGGTGCAACTGTGAAAAGTGCTTCCTATTGCCAAATTTTAGGCAAAATTCATATTATTTACTGAACGGCCCTCACATAATTATTTTTAGACATGTTAAATACGAGCTGTGTTGAGGATTGACAATGTGAAAATCCAAGTCATGAATTTTTATCTGGCTTTATTATCTATTTTATATTTGAAATATATTTTGTTATTATATATATATTTATGAAGATTGTTCATCCATCAATATTTATAATGACCATATTTCAATTTTTGCAAAATTTGTCATGCAATGAGTGATGAGTTCAGTTATAAAACGAAATTGTCAGCTATTAAAGGTGAATTTTTGGCAAAATGCTTGCATTAATGTGCTTCAGTCATATATTTGCAATCTTGCTCAGTATTATGCCAAAAGGCTCAATGTGTTGCCAGATTTTCTCAAGATACAGTGGGTATTTCAAGGTTCTTGAAGTTGCATTTTGGTTATACTTGAAACAAAGCATGATTGACCAACTGTATGCTTAGCGTCTACTAATTCTCTTTAGAAGATCAACTTGAGAGTCTTTTCTCATCCATGCAGTCACTCTCTCTCTCTCTCTCTCTATATATATATATATATATATACATGTCAGCATCCAGGTGGTAAATCCATACAATAGAATGAAAGCTAACCCGGCATAGAGAGAAAAAGGTAGATAGGAATTGCACAAAAATGTTACGAGCTATATTAAACAAATCCTGTAAGCAACATCCCACAAAACTGTAACTGTATGGCCACCGACCACCCATCTCTAAAACCATCCAGATAAGACGGAAAAGTCATGAGGGATACTGCTAGAGAAGTAAGGACGAACTCACGAAATACGTTCTTCTATAGACTCTATCATACGGACGTGCAAGTGTTTGACAACCAACTTGAACTTATCTACAACAGTTCTGTTCAGACACAGGGCGTAGTCTAGAAGACCTGTTGAAAGTGATGGATGATAGAGATAAATGATTAGGGAGAGAGTCAGGGACATCTGTGCTTGTAGCACAACAATGATGATGATGATATATGCATGTATATAAGTTAGGATAACCTATATTCAATCAGTGTAGTTTGTTGATTGTCAGCTTCTTGTCCATTTGATCATTAGACAAAGTGGTTCTCATGTGGACGGTATCCATTTATACACTTTTGTGTGAGGCATGATAGGAAGGGTGATTTAGTTTGAGGCCTTCTGAGAAGCATGGTCTAGTTTGTATTTATATGGCTGTATTGATTTAATTTTGTTATTTGTCAATTCATTCACACTATTATGTTCAATTTTATATTCTCAAGTGATTTTCTCTATTTATTATATCTTTATTTAATTAGTTTATTATTATTCTTTAAAGTTGTTAGTTTTCATGTGGCTTAATAGAAATTTATTTTCATGTCTTCATTTGCATATGACTTCTGATCTTTTGTTTAGGAGTTAATTTAGTTCTGGGAATATGATTATCATAATACAAAACTATTCCAGACAAAGGATAAAAATTAAGTGACTTATCAAGAGAAGTAAGTGTGATTGATTATTTGTATCTAAACAATTCATAAATGATGATAATGACTCATCTCATAATTTCAGACACAAAATATCTGGTCTACACAAAAAATCTGGCCTTGTTTCAAACACTGGACATATAACTATAAATAGGAGAAAAAGTGATACATTTGATACAGATTTTATTCTATTTTTATTGGAAAATTTACCTTTCTAAACCTGAATTTCTCTTGACTTAAACACACATGGTTATACTGAAGACGACATTGCTTTCAAGATTAAAATTTATTGAAGTTATAAATTTAAGCATACTATTCATAATACATGGCCTTTGTGGATTGAAAATAAGGCATATGTGTACTGAGCATGTGTACTGGTGGATTTATGATTGGATAAAAGAAATTGACATTTATGGTAAGGAAGTATATATATACATATATATATATATATATATTGAGAGTGAGAGGGAGAGAGAGATAGTGAGAGTGGGGAAATGAAGAAATTAGGTTATGAATAAATCTGAAATAAATAGATAAGCAGAAGAAATGAATATAGTGAGATTGATATTTTGATAGATAGGTAGAATCATAAGTACATAGAATGATAAATAGGCAAACAGATAGACAGATAGATAGATAGATAGATAGGAAGTAAATAATCAAAATAAATCTGACAGTAAGAAGAAGATAGTAAAGCAAAGTAATCCAAAATGGAAAATCAGCGTTAAAACGTTTCGGTTTTAATAAAAGCATCATCAGGACTTTAAGATTATCAAAACATCCATGTGTTTTAGCAATATTTTTCAAAATCAAAAAGACCTGATAAAGATTAATTAAAACAGAAACATTTCAATGGTGACTTTCCATCATAATAAATTCATCACTTTTGATTACTTTGTTTTTCTATTTTCTTCATATATACGAGGTGCATATGATAAGTTTCCAGACTTTTTTGTACAGGCATTTAAAATTGTCATAGACTCTTGAAAATTCACTATGTTATTGCTATACATCTTATGAGATGACTGACCAATTTTTATGATTTCAGCTTCAAATGAACAGCTACAGCAGCAACTGGAATATATCCTACTAAAGCCTGATTGTCACAGCTGGTGAAGTTCACAAATGCAATCTGACACTTTAGAAAAACCATATGCAATAAATTTCTGTTTTAAACTTGGAAAAAATGCTACGGAAACAACGTATGGAATGCTTCAGACTGCTTTGGAGCATCTTGCATGAATCAAGCATCAGTTTTTGAGTGGCATTAGAGATTCAAGGAAGGCAGGGAGTCTTTAAGGGATGATGAGAGGTGTGGGAGGAGTAAGGTAGTCAATACACCAGAGTTGATTGGCCAAAGGATTATGGTTAGGGTTAGGGTTACTATGTTGAGGTTTTAAGGGAGTTCAGGAAGACATTCCGTCGGAAGAGGCCAGCAATCTTCAAATCGGGTCAGTGGCATTTCCACCAGAACAATGAACCAGTCCACAACTCCCTCCTTGTCACAGACTATGTGACCAAGATGGGTATCAAGACAGTTCCTCACCATTCCTATAATCCAGACTTTGCTCCCTGTGACTGTTGGTTATCCTCTAAGCTCAGAGGCTGTCGTTATGAGACAATTGAGGAGATGAAAGAGGCTATGACGAAGGTCATTGACATGCTCACACAAGAGGACTTTCATGGGTCCTTCCAGAAGTTGTTGGAACAGTATAACAAGTGCATTGCAGTCGGAGGAGATTACTTCGAAGGGGACAAGAGTTTCATGTGTGTACTATCAATAAAAGTGCCCATACGAAAAAAGTCTGGAAACTTATCATATGCACCTCATAGATAGATAGATATTTATGAAAGTTTAATACCTTAAAATATATAATAAATTTGTCAGATACATTTAATTAGATATTTTTAACAAGTACCTTTGATTGTATTTTTTGTAATACAGTTTAACAGCTCTGTCAGTAGGAGTGAGAATACATTGATAGTATATCCTGCAGAAATGTAAGGACTCCTTAAAAAAAAGGGTGTCCTTAATACTTAACTGCATCCGGTGGTGTGACCTGGGGGGTGTGGGTACTTCTCCATTGCCATTACTTTCAGGTCTACTCTGATCCAGAGTGGTATTAGCTGTTAGGATCTCATTTTTAGATCAAACATCTTTTTAGTCTTTTGTATTCTTTGTTTTTTGATGGCATATCAACCTTTGTAGGTTATTTAATGCCAAAGCTATTCTCCTAGAAGAACAGTAGTGGTACTATTTAACCCATAGCTGGGATGATAAGGGAGTTCATACCTTTCCCAAGGGTATTTGCTCAAAAGTGAAAGTAATAGCGCGACTGGAGAACGAATTCGCGTACTACGATTCCGCAGTCCATCGCTTTAACCATTACACAACGAGGACGACCCCACATCTTTTTAAAAAGCAATTAGAAAGGAATAATTGATGCCATATAGCCGTAAATTCTTTGCATTAAAACACATAACTTGAAGATTGAATTTTTTACGAAAGATTATTATTGTGAGTTAGTTGAAACCATTTAACTGAATGCAAACAAATGTTTATTAAAAACACATATAAATGCACGGTGTAAATTGTTGCCATTTTTAGTTATTAATTTCATACATGCGTTTTATTTGTTTCAGTTTTTCTGAACAGTGCAACAAGCTTGAATCAGTTGGACACTGTCTGTGGGGAAAGCAACACTATCATACAATTCAACCCACCAGAAATTTGGAAATGGAATGCTGTACTGTTTGGCATTCACATCAAAAGTTCCAATACAAAGATTTCGGTGTTAATTTGAAGACAGGTAAAAGAATTTGAAAATGAGTCCAGATGAGTTGAATGGTGATTACAAAGGAACAGCAGCTTAGAAGTCTAACTGATCATAAAATGGTGTTCCAAGGAACAGCAGCTTAGGATCCTAACTGATCATAAAATGGTATTCCAAGGAACAGCAGCTTAGAAGCCTAACTGATCATAAAATGGTGTTCCAAGGAACAGCAGCTTAGAAGCCTAACTGATCATAAAATGGTGTTCCAAGGAACAGCAGCTTAGAAGCCTAACTGATCATAAAATGGTGTTCCAAGGAACAGCAGCTTAGAAGCCTAACTGATCATAAAATGGTGTTCCAAGGAACAGCAGCTTAGAAGCCTTACTGATTATAAAAGTCACACCCAAATTTGTTGATGATATCAAGGTTACGAGTGATAAAAATCCCTGCAAGTCAAATAGATCCGTAATCAGGGATATGCGAGTGTCTGAGTTTCAGATAGGAAGTGCACAAAGATATTAATTATTTCTCATGCAAGATAACAAAGGACATATTTTTAATCACAGGCTATGAGGGACAAGAGGAAAGACAACTTTGCTACGCTTTGTAAGATACTCAAACATCACCACCAACTGAAAATTTCTCAAATGTGAAAGGTTTCTTTTCGGATCAGATGGTGAACTTGTAGAACAACTGTTGACTTTCTCTCAACTCTTGAAATATACCAATAGTGATGAAAACCACACCCACACTCCAAATCATGGTGTGTGAGGTGGTTTCTAGAGGTGGTGACATTACACCTCAATTCTTCTACCCACTCAATGCAGTCCTACATCAAGTGCATGGAGGAGGTAGTGTTTCCTTGGATCCAGAAGGTGGGCACTGGAAGATACTTTTGGCAACAGGACTGCACTATGCAACTCAAGCAAGACAACCTAGTGTTAGCTGTCAGAAAATTTCTATGACCATATCACCCTTAACTTCTGACTCCCTAAATTAAAATCCCCTTTATTATTATTATGTGTGGAGTGTGGCTGAGTGAAAAACCAATAAATTTCCATGCAACACCAAAGATGAACTGAAGGCAAGGATAATGACAGTATTTAGCAATTTAAACAAGAAGACTCTCCAAAAGCTTTGCAATTGCAATTTCTAAAAATATGTTTCACCTATATTATTTCAAGACATTTTTATATAATTTGAGAAAATATATCTGATAAAGTGATATGTCTGTTATTTTCGTTTTTGAATAATCTAGACAACAATTGACACATTGTACCTGGTAGTAATTGTGTATTAATTATAACTAGATAGAAATACTTACAACAGTACCACTGTATGAAAATGATTTGTAATAGATAGAAATACTTGATATCATATCGCTAGCTGTTAAGTAATTAATACCCTAAAAATTCAAATATAATGTGCATAAATGTAATTCCCGAACCTCTGGGCATAAAACAACCCTTGGTAGGTTGTCATCTCATTAGAATTAATCAATCAATCAATCAATCAACATTTAATCAATCTATGAGGGCTGTTGGATAAGTAATGTCTCCTTTCACATCAATGATAGTTGAGGATCAATTAAAATATAAAGTATGATCTTTAATCATAACAGATTTTAGAAGCACATAAAGTATACCAAAATGAAGATAAATATCTCTGCATTTCTTATCAAGTTCTCAATGTACTCTCATTTTATCTCAGTCATACAATGCATCCTTTGAATTATGGCATGCATACATGGTAGCTTAAAAAGCAGACAAGCAAACACAGTCGATGGCTGGGAAAACTTTCCCTTTTTCCCCCAATAACCCAGACTTGGTATCTTCTGAATTTGGACTCATGAAAGAGGCATACTGATGTGGGTAATTCTCCAATGAAGAGATGAAAGAGGCAACATCACACTTGGCTAAGACACTTCTACAAGACTGAAATCCCTGACCTCATTCAAAAGTGAAATATCATGACTATTGCTATTGAAGAAAAGCAGGTATTACTTTTTAAATAATCTCATAGAAACATGTAGAAGTATGAAATGTCAGGTTAAAAAGCATTTTGTTTTTCTCTGTGTGATGTCATTGATTAATAGTGTTTGTTTTTTTGTATCAGACTGTTGTCACAAACAAATCAGCAATCATTAAGAAAATTAATTTGCAATAATTTGTGCACTAATTGAAATTTCTAGATATAAGAAAGCAAATTATGGTGGTGTTCACCCAGAAAAAGAAGGTTGCATTGAAACTAAAAACAAGTGAAAAGAGTGAGAAGCCTGAAATTCAAACTTTTTTGCACATACCATAAATAATACATTTGGCATCATCATGTTATGAAATAGCCGAGGGATTTCGGTTCATGCCTTTGAGTTTAGTTAGGCTGAGAACCTTTCGGCTCAGCACATGGGTTGGTTGGGTGTAAGATTGAAGCAGTTTTTAATGCGGGTGCTCGCAAGCAGATGGAGGTGTCACTCAGATGTCATAACAGTCCGAGACGATACTGGGTGACAAGGTGCTGGTGACGTCACGCACCGGAAGCACGCGGAAGTTTGTGTGAGAATTTGAAGAAAATAAGAGTCGGGTTTTAGACGCAAAACGAGAAGGATCGATGTTGGAGCTCGCAGGCGCGAGGCGAACGTGCACCCGATGGGGGCTGCTCGAGTTGGGGGCCAAATGAATAAGACAGCAAAGAAGATTGTGTCTCTCCTCCTTACGTCGAAACCTTTAACTCAAAGTTAATAAAAAGGTTTCGTACCTGAACAAGAAGTCGTTACGTGTTTTCAAATATTGAGATTCCTATGTTCTTTATATGTTCTATCGTTATGAACATTACATGTCCATTTCGCACATACCGTTAATTGTGAATATGCTACAATCAGATATCATCATTGCTATGAAAGATTATATATATATATATATATATATATCCTTAATAACAAGAAAATTAATTGATAAACTCCATTCTAAATTTATTTTACCAGCTCGTCAACTGGTTCTTCAGAGGGGATTTGAACAGAAATATATTTCTTTTTAACCGTTAATTAAGCCTATTTACAGACTTAAATGATATAGCTGTGTGTGTGTGTGTGCGTGTGTGTGTGTGACATATAAAAATGTATTATCAAGTTATAAATTTTGAATTTTGAAATTTAAAATTTAACATCTAAATCAGAGCATATGCACTGCAGAGCAATTTATATGATAAAGTGATGATATCTAGACGCCTAGATTACAGTCTAGATGTTTGCATTGTTTAACAACTTTTAAGTAATGATATTTAGACATCAAGATTACTTTCTAAACATTTGCAAGGCAGAGGCTCTTAAATAATAAAGGGATGATGTCTACACATCTAGAATAATTTCAAGATATTTTCATGGCTGATCAACTTATATAGTAAATAGGTGATGTCAAGACATCTAGAATAATATCTAGATATTTTCAAAGCTGATCAACTTATATAATAAAGTGATGATGTCTAGACATATAGATTACTGTCTAGATGTTTGCATAGCTAAGCAACATATATAATAAAGTGATGATGTCTAGACATATAGATTACTGTCTAGATGTTTGCATAGCTAAGCAACATATATAATAAAGTGATGATGTCTAGACATATAGATTACTGTCTAGATGTTTGCATAGCTAAGCAACATATATAATAAAGTGATGATGTCTAGACAAAGTCTGGATGAGTCAGAATCCATACTCTATATTCTTTTATCATCTGTCATGATAATTTTGCTCAGCAGTTTTTGGTGAAACACAAATTTCTTCACTGGTAAATTCAGCTTCAGTCTCATTACTTTTTCGACACAATTTATGCACACACACACACACACACACACATATATATATATATGAAGGTACATCCATGCAAACACATATATCATCATTATCATCATCTTGTTGTGCCATCATCATGGTTATGATTGTATATATTCATTCACTCATTCATAAACTCAGGCATTTTTGTGAATGTGTGTGTATATCTGAAAGTCAATATGTATTTTATAGATTAGTAAGTAAAGTAAAGTTGGCGACTATTGTCGAGGGTGAGCCAAAAGCTCCCCTTTCGATTGCTACTACACCAAGGTGTAGGGGATGACGCTACTACATTCCCTGGATTGCTCCACTTTACCCGAGATGAATACTTTATAATGCTGAGTGTTAAGCAAGGCGACATCCAGTACCATTTTTTGAGTCTTTGGTATGACTTGACCAGGGATTGAACCCAGGTCTCCCGGATATTAGTTTATTAAATTATTGATTGATTTATTTTAGCAGCATGTTATAAAATGCCTTGAAGTTAGGGAATTGTATACATTATACATTTATATTTACCAATTTTGTGTTGCTTCTTAACTTTTCGCATATAATTATATGATATCAGCTATTCCTTTCTAATAATCTTTAAACCAATCAACTTGACCCATAGATGGGACTAAGAGATCTATTGACCTATAGATGGCAATAAGTGATCTATTTGACCAATAAATAGGACTAAGTGATCGATATGACTTATAGATGGGAATAAGTGATCTATTTGACCCATAGATGGGGCTAAGTGATCTATTTGACCAATAGATGGGACTAAGACATCTATTTGACCCATAGATGGGACTAAAAGATCTATTGACCTATAGATGGGAATAAGTGATCTATTTGACTTATAGATGGGACTAAGTGATCTATTTAACCCATAGATGGGACTAAGAGATCTATTTGACCTATAGAGGGACAAAGACATCTATTTGACCTATAGATGGGACTAAATGATCTATTTGACCTATAGATGGCAATAAGTGATCTATTTGACCCATAAATAGGACCAAGTGATCGATTTGACTTATAAATGGGAATGTGATCTATTTGACCCATAAATAGGACTAAGTGATCTATTTGACCTATAGATGGGACTAAGAGATCTATCTGACCCATAGATGGGACCCTATCAGGTAATAACATCCCAGGTCAGAGTGGAGTTGGAAGTAATGACAATGAAGGGGTACTTAACACACCCCAGATCTCCAGGACTGAAGCCTCACCAATTGATGCAATTCAGAGTTCTACCCAGGGCACTCCTTTTGCGGAGTTTTTAGCTCTGTCCTGGGTGGGGGGTTACATTCAGCATATTTCAAGACCCACAGACAAGGTAGTAAAAGCATATTAATTGAAATATAATTATTTGAATTCAATTTAAATTTGAACTGGTTATTTTGTATTTCTATTCGGCAGATCTGGCAGCACTCCTTGTACTGGAACCCAGATCACTAGCTCCATTGGGAGAATATGCAACTACCTTAAGTTAGTTGATTGTGCATGCATGTATGTATGCGAGCATAAGTTTGTTTTTAATTGTGCACACACACACACACATATATATATATATATATATATATATATATATATATATATGAAGTAAATAGTATGCATGCTTTTAACAGTCTTTGCAGTTGTCATTGCGAATTATTTGTCCCTGGTGGCAGAACCAGCAGTGAAAATGCTTATAATGATGACAGCAATGACAACCTCAGCAGCAGCAGCAGCAGTAGCAGTGGAAGGTTGAGTGGGATGGGGAGATAAAGGGAAAAAGAATAGAGTGAAGATAGTGAGATGAGTAGTGGTAATAGTGGGGCAATAAGAGAGAGAAATTGAGAGTAACAGTAGGAACAGAACAAATGATAGGAGAGGGTGGATGAGATACTCACAAGAAAAGAATTGAAGAAGGGAGGAGGAATCTGCTGGTAGTTTTTTTTCTGCAGGGAGAGGGGGATGTTTGCTAAAATAGGCAGAAGACTGTGCTATTAGAGAGAATTATATTTAAATTTTTCAAAATGAGAATGTTGCCAATTTAATGGTTTTAAAGAGGAAAATAAATAGCCTAAGAATTAGCAAAAATATGTTTTTCCAGTACACTGATAGCTCTATAAAGGTCATATCAAGGATCTGTTTGATGAGTGAGATAGTGATGCAATTCTCCTGGTTCCAGAAGAGTTCAAGCCCTAGTAAAGAATAAAAATACTGATATCTAAGGCAGTCCCAATTTATATTTCTAAAGCTGCATTCTCTTCTCATTTCTAATCTCTACCAGTCCTTGTACTAGACTAAGCTAATCTTAGAGAATATTTAGATAATCATTTATATCTCTCAGGTGCCAGTGGGCAGATTTTCTACTCTGGTAAACAGCCAGGTTCTAAATGATTTTCAAGGCAGGTTCATGTTCCCTTTTAAGAAGACTGGTGCTATACATTCTTCTCTTCCCTCATGAAGACTAAGACAATCTTTGTAAGTATATATAATTGTTAGGGGAATGAAATCACCATGGCATAGTGGTTAATGTGCTGGATGGAAATAGTTTTGTACGTAAGTTTGTACTTTGGTTGTACTATTATGTTAACTATCAGACAAATAATTTCGGAAAAGGAATGAAGACCTTAATTCCCTGGACTATCGGTCAAATGATACCACTACAGTTCTTCAAGAAGGATGGCTTTAAATAACCAATGAAAGTTGATATGCTATTAAACAAAGAAACCAAAACCAAATATAATCGTCACATAATGTAAAATATCAAAAAACATAATTTTCTGGTAAAAGAAAATCCTCAATGTATTTGAGGTTTCCAAAAAATGCCGAAAACCAACAGAAGTTAGTTTTCCCAATGGTGACCGGGCATTTATTAAAATTTGTCAGTTTAGTTTCTTTATTTTAAAGGCATATAAACCATCATGGTTTATTTAAAATCATCCGTGTAGTGAAATAGTAGTAGTACCATTTAATCCATACCTGGTGGAATAAAGGAGTTAACACCATTCTGAAGGGCATTAGTCTGAAAGTGAATGTAATATTGTAGTTAAATTTCCAACTTAGTTACTATAATGTTCCAATTCAGTATATTAGTCATTACACCACAGGTACTCCGTACCCCAGCTGGGAATTCAACGGTGTTCATACCTTTTCTGATGATAATAGTCTGTGAGTGAATATTATCATATTTATCAACCCCTCCACTCGGGCAGGATATGACACAAGGTCAATTTTTAAGCGGAGTTTAACAGGTGGGAATTCAGAGTATTCCATCTCCTAGACTAGTTGCCCCACCAAGGCTGAAGAACCTAGTCTTTCCTACTATTTACCCATAGCTGGAGGGAGAATAATTGAATACATACCTTTCCCAAGGGCATTAGTGCTATGTGAAATGCAATTAGTCTCATCCAGGATTTGAACTTGTGTCGCCGTGTCAATTTCCTATGACGATAAGCATTACACCACAGGCACCTCCTTGCCTAACCCCTCTGCTCGAGCAGGATATGACACAAGGTCATTTTTTTTTAAGCGGAGTTTAACAGGTTTAAATTGAGAGTTTTCCTTCTCCTAGACTAATTGCCTCACCAAGGCTGAAGAACCTCGTCTGCCCTACTATTTACCCATAGCAGGAGGGAGAATTATTTGATTCATGCCTTTCCCAAGGGTATTAATGCTATGTGAAATGCAATCAGTCTGTGAGTGAATATAATAGCATTACTGGAATTCATACTTGTTTACTACTGTCAGTTATTTAGGTGTATGAGCGGTATTTTCAATTTTTTAATAAATTGGGAATTCTAAGAGAACCTCATTAGGACTCTTGCATATTTCAAATGTTTCCTTTCTTTGTTTAATGGCATGTCAAGCTTTGTGGGTTATTTAATGCTAAAGCTATACTGAATCAGGCCAATAAAGTTGGCAACCGTAGTCGAGGGCGACCAGAAAACTCCCTTTTCAATATCTACTTCACCAAGGTTTTGGGGAGGGTGCTACTCCTTTCCCTGGATTGCTCAACTTTACCCTTCATCCATACCTTACAGTGCTGAGTGTTAAGCAAGGAGACATCAAATACCATTTTGTGAGATTTTGGTGTGACTCAACCTGGGATTGTATGCTGGTGTCCCGGTCCATTGGCAAACATTATAACCATTATGCCAATGAGCCAGGATACCATAAAACACAAACAAATACAACGAAATTAGCAAAAGTATCTGGTGCCATTGAATTGTGCCTCACATTGCCAAAATACTGCAGGACTTTTGACTTACCACAGGAATTCTTCATTTTAGAAATTCAGATAAAAATATTCTATATTCATAAACTAATTTATTTCGACTCATCTTGATGAAATATGTATTCTCTTTTGCATATTCCTCCTGAAACTCAACACATTTTTAATTAGTACATCCTTTCTCAAGTTTCTTTAATGATTCGTAATAATTTTGTTAATGTTTAAAAAAGCTCATTCTGTTTTTGGTTGAGCTGAGAACTGTTTTGTAATCACATGTGTTTATACAACTTAGACAAGTCATCTCCTCAAATTCTTTCCCAACTGCAAACTCATTTCATTATCCTTCAGCAGAAAATAGAATGGATAGAGTTTGGACACTCTTAAATGTTCAGCTTGAAATGACTGTAATTACAGATGTGCAGGTGCTCTGAGACCCACTGTTTGCAGATGATAAAGATCCGATTGCCTCCTCAGACACCCCTAGAACATGCTTGGTAAATGTTATATCCGAATGCTGGACAAAGCAATTGACAAAATATAGTGAGCAGAGCCAAATGCACAATCTTAATTTTAAGTCATTTAACATTCTTCGTCTGCAATGACCTTTAAGAAAATAAACACTCGGGGTTCAGTTTGACAAACTAGTTTTTGAACTAGTTTGCTTTTCATGGCAAGACAATCACATTCATCCCATCGGTCAGTAATTTAGGGTGAATATTAAGTTATATAGTTAGGTTTTATGTAATGGATATAATATCTAGGTTCACTTTATTAAATCAATTACATTCTAAACTTCCACCCAGGCAGAAAGGTTTAGCACATGCTGATAGTATCTCCTACTGAGGGATAAAACTCCCTCAAAATGAGGTGTCCTGCATAAGACTCTTGTTTTGGAGGTCTGCGAAATGTGAAGTTACCTCTTCATTGACATTACTCCCAGGTCAACTCTGACCTGAAGTGGTAGTAGTTAGGATCCCATCAATAGGTCAAATAGATCTGTTTAAGAATTATTCAAAATTTGATTCAATGTAAGAAAAAAAAAACTCTTAAGGAACTACTACGTAAAAAAATGTAAATATGACTATACAATGAATGCGATTCCCTAACCTAAGGTCATAAAATAACCCATGATGAGTTGACATACCATTAAAATCAATCAATCAATTAATCACTCAACTTTAAAACAATTTATTTTATAAACTAACAAATTTCTGGAATATACGAAAATCTTATTGACTGGAAATACAAAACATAAACTTTAAAAATTGTCTATAAAAAACTGTGAAATTATTTAAACTGAAGTCTTGACCCATAGGGACAAAAATATTTCATTTATCCCATACTTTTCTAGTTTAAAACAAGTCTTTAGTTGTCTATTGTAGCATGGCATTTGGCTGACTGATGGCAAATTTGGTTCACAGACCAATTCATTACTGAATTAAGTACTCACTCGTTCAACAAATCACAGTCCACCAACAGTAAGCTAAGTAAATAACTAGAAGTTGTTCTTAATCTAAACCTGGACACTATCCAGTGTGACTTGATGCCAAATCTACTAATGTACATAGTATGACTAATTGCTCCCTCCAAAGGCTATGCTTTCTAGCAGAAATCTCATTTAAAACTTCAAAGCAACAAGTCAGTCTAGGTTATTGGTCTTCAAAATATTCATGGTTAGAATGTTGTTAGAGTTAGTGCAAGATCTAATGTAAAGTCATGAATCCAACCTTCTTGTATTCAATTATTAACCTCAAAAATCAACTTCATTGCTTTCTAGACCCCAAAAATCAATGTAATTGACTTCTAGAGCCCCTAAATCAGTTTTGTAGCTTTCTAGACTACCAGAAATCAGTATCATAGCTTTCTAGACTCTAAAAACGATTCTCATTAGCTTCTTAATTCCTGAAACAAGTTGCTTGACTTTCAAGATCCCTAAAATCAGTCTCATTGATTTCTCAATCATCCAAATCAATTCCATTGCTTTCTAGATTCTGAAAATCAGTTTCAATATTTTCTAGACCTCCAGAAATTAGTCTAATTTCTTTCTCAATCTCAAAAATTCAGTCTCATTGCTTTCAAGACATATTCTCTGAAAGAATTTTAAACCACAAATAATATTCCAGTAGTATATTGCCCAGTTGGCTGGGGCTGTTGAATACACTGACTGCACCTCTGCAGAGAGGTTAGACCTGCCCCAATGAGTTTCCAGTATATGACTCTAAACAATCTGATGGTGAGGTTCCAGTGATGCTGGAGCTTTGGGGAATTCAGATTACCCCTTTATTGCCATCGCTCCCAGGTCTATTCTGACCCAGAGTGGTAGCACCTAATAGGGTCCTATCTATGGGTCAAATAGAACTAAACTGCTTATTTATGCAAAACTGAATTGTTTGAAATAGGACTGTTTGGAACATTGAACCTGTACTTACACTAAACTGAATTGTTTGAAATAGAATTGTTTTGACATTTAACTGTGTGTGGACAAAAACTACACTTATACTAAACAGAATTGGCAGAATTAGAATTGTTTGACTAAACCGAATAGCTTGAAATAGAAATGTTTTTGACAATCAAATTGTGTACTCATGCTAAACTGAATTGTTTGAAAGAGAACTGATTATTTGTATAAAAAATGGATTTGGCATTAAATAACCTACAAAGGTTGATATGCCATAAAACCCACCAACCAACCAACCAACCAACCCTGAGTATCACTGCACCATCCCTCCTGATCTAAGTCTTTATGATTATTCTCTGTTCCCCCACCACAAAACCCAGCTCCATAGTTGCTAATTTGGAAATATTCTGAACATAAAACAAGATCTTACTGAAGACAGCTGAATACTCCCAGACTTGTTTCCAAGAGTGAAAACATCTTTGTTGGTGTGTGGAACTAGTTTGAAGGAGAGAAAATTGATTTAGATTGAAGTTTTATTATAATCTTTTACAGAACAAGTCTCATTATTCAATAGACTTAATCTATTATATAAGTTTCCTCTTCCAACATTTAGAGTTTCTGTTTTGGTAAATTAAGCTAAGTACTTGGATGACTCAAAAGTTTTGCAACATTTTTGTTATATAAGTCACAATTCCAGATACTTCTACTGAGGTTGTAAAGGTGACAAACCATACTGAACTATGAGATGCCAAGCTTTCCTGGTACTCTCCATGTGCTACTTTTCTGATTTACCTCTATGGCTAGGAGAATGGCCTTGGAATCCATTGTTTTAAGCCTTACCTGACCTTGCCTAATCGTGAACATATTTGCAATCTGAGCAAAATTTCTTGAACCATCTGCTTACTTAGCTGTGTTCAACTGTACTTCCATCTTTCACACAGAGCAAATTTTTGATTGCTTCTAAAGTGTTATGGCTCATTGGCCTCGTGGGTAGAATATTTGCCAATGGTCCGGAAGACCTGGGTTCAATCCCAGGTCACGTCATACCAAAGACTTTAAAAATGGTACTTGATACCTCCTTGCTTAACACTCAGCAATATAAGGTACGTATCAAGAGTAAAGTGGAGCAATCCAGGGAAAGGAGTAGTGCTCTCCCTTATACCTTGGTGAAGTAGCTATTGAAAAGGGAACTTTCTGGTCGCTCTCAACTACAGTCACCAACTTTACTGATACTAAAACTTGTACAGACTGAGTTCTTAGATTAGATGACAATTCACATTCATCTGCGTAGCTTTGAAATTACCTCAGAAGTGAAGCACTGCACGTGTCAATGCACCAACTACCATGATACTAGCAACTAAAGTGGATATTTCCCTTGGCTTGAACTGCTTTGGTTATGTGATATAACAGGCCACAAACTAGCATGTGGAACAGTTTTTGACTCCCCCTTGTAAATTTTTATACAGTCTCATAATTCAGTAGGCTGATTCCATAACACTTTTTCTTTTCCAACTATTTTACTTTCTGCTGTACTAATCTAAGCTCAGTAAATGTGGGAAAAATCCTTTGAAACTTGATTACTCTTGTAAAATACTATTTAACTGTCTCTCTAAAACAAGCAAGACCCAACTAATCCATGCAATCTATAAAAATTCAGTTTCAGTTTGACCCCAAGAGAAATCTGACTCAGTCACTTCAATAAACAATGGCTCTAATTGAGATTTACTTTTGGGGGTTGATGACTGATGAGTGAGAAATAGACTGAGGGATTTTTAAAAAGTGTCTGATAGAAATTTTGGTCTTGATTAGTAAATAAAACAAAAGTACCCACCAAGGAATAACCAAATTTCTTGCATTGTAACTTAATAGGACTAAAATAATAGCTGATACAAACTATTAACTTGGGATATTTTTCCAAGCCATTTCTTGCAAAACAATCTTTGTGTAATGTACTTTTTAGAATTCTTTGTAAACAAAATCAGTCAGGATATCAAAAAAGTCTGAATTTTAGTTCTTTTATTAGTACCGCTATTCCATTACACTCATTGCATTTAGTGAATGAAATTTATATGCAAATTTAATGGCAATTATTCAAAAACGGTAATTCAAGCAGGAGTCAAAATTTTTACAATATTTTAGTAACATCTGGCTTAATTTGGCAGCTCCAAGTAAATATGTACGTATTATTAGTATTAGATTGAAATAACATATAATCGTGCAATAAATATTCATTATAGTCAAATAAAAAAAGATTTTACAAAAAAATGATTGCAATGGAATTTTGAAAATATAAATTAAATTTTTGGATTAAACAAACCATAAAGAGTTGATATTCCATTAAATAAATAAATCAAGCCAAATGAAAAGCAAGGTAATATCATTTTTTGATAATCCAATGGAAGCATTACTTTCAGAGCTCTACTTATAGTTATTAAATATTTGGAAGATCAAAGGTTTTTGGCCCAGTCAGCAGGGTTCTGCATATGATACCAAACAATCTGATGGAGGGGATCCAGTAATACTGTAGCTTTGGGGAATGAGGAGTACCCCTTCGTTGCCATCGCTTCAATGTCCACACTGGTCCAGACTGGTAGCACTTAATAGGGTCCAATTTATGGATCAAATAGAACTAAACTGTGTATTTATGCTAATCTGAATTGTTTAAAATAGAACTGCTTTGATATCTAATCTGTGTACTTATGCTAAACTGAATTGTTTTAAAAAACTGTTTTTATATTTAACTCTGTGTAAACAAAAAACTATACTTACACTATACTGACTTGTTTAAAATAGATCTGTTTATATGTATAACAATGGATTTGGCATTAAATAACCTACAATAGCTGATATGCCATAAAACCAAACCAAACCAAACCAATCAAAAGTTTTGCAATATTTTAGTACATGTAAGTTTGCAGCACTTATATAACATGACTGAAGCTGTCCGAACCATGTAAGGTACACACTATGGTTGGTAGTACTGACTTGTCCATTGTTTCCCTTTTTTGGGTGAAAGTCAGTCAGATGAATGTTCAGCATTGCCTATTTCAGAAACTTATGCTTTACACATTCAAAATGAGCTATAATGCTGCAGAAGCAACCAAAAACATTTGTAATTCATAAGGTAAAGATAAGCTGATTACGGTAAACAGATAGTTCAAGAAATTTTGCTCAAATTGCAAGAAGCTCTGATGATACAGTAAGGCCAGATAGACCTAAAACCGTGGATTCTGAGGCTGTCCACTTAGCAATAGAGTCAAATCCTGTGACTACCACACAGAAAGTATCAGGTGATCTCAACATCTTACAGTTCAGTCATCTCTATGACATCAGCAAAAGCATCTGGCACTGATGAAATGTACTTATGAAATGAAATGTATTATCAAAACTTTTGACTCACCCAAGTCTGAATTTTCTCCTTTTCTAACAACCTCTGTTCCATAGTAATCAACATTTAGTGTATAAATTTTATATGCAAATTTAACATTTATACAAATGAGGTAGTATTTAATAACTAAATCTGGTACTCTGAAAGTAATGCCTCCGTTATATTATCACCAAAATATCTTTCTTTTGATTTGGTTTGTTTTGACTTGGTTTATTGGTTTAATGGCATATCAACTCAGTGGTTTATTTAAAGCCAAAATTTCATTCCTTTATAAATGCTTGACTACAGTCAAAACTGTTTATAAATTCCAGTCCATTACTAATAAGGAGAGAGTTTCCATGGTGTTGTGGGTAATGTATTGAACTGCAACATAGTCATAAGTGAGTTCAAACCCCAGCTGTGCTAATATGTTCATTTTCAGACTAATACCCTCAGAAAATTATGAATTCCTTTATTTCTCCAAACTGAGTTAGATAGTACCATTAAAATTCTTCTCCAAGGAAGGTTTTGGCATTTGATAGTCTGCAAGGTTTGGTATGCCATTAAACAAAGAACCTAAAAACCAATGCTAATAATTTTCATACAGATTTGTTTGATCCATATACATTATTTGAACTGGTACTACGCCTTCTTCAGTCAATTTTCAAACTGAATATAGCTGGTTTGAATTCAGAGTTTTTCTTCTCTTAGACTGGTTACCTAATGAAAACAAAAGAAAACAGTCTGCCCTACTATTAACCTATAGCTAGATTATAGACTGATGAAATCATATTTTTTCCGAAGGGCATTAGCATGAAGGGAAATGCAAACTGCTTTTTCCAGGATTTGAACTTGGGTTGATAATTCCATTTCTTATGATAATAACCATTTTGCTAAGAGTGCTTCCAATGTTTGCTAAACCTGAAGAATATTTAAATATGCATGAGGAGTAAACCAAAAATTGAATCTTCCCCTAGATTTCCCAAAAAGTAAAAATAAAAAATGGATATAATTTTTAAAAATTCTTGTCTCTCACGTTAAATGGAAAATGTCAAAAACAATTTTGTGTCTGTATGTATGAATGTGTATATATCCCATTTGGTTTTATTTTTATCAAACAAAATTTCTTTGAAGCTGTGGCTGTGTGGGTACAACAGTACAGATGCACTGTGTAGACAAAAAGAACTACACAGGAATGGTATATGATGTTTTGAACAAATCCTGGAATCAGCACTCCACAAAACATCCATTGTACAGCAACTTACCTCCTATCAAGTAAACCCTTTGAGTAAGAGGAACAAGACATGTGTACCATTGTGGCACCAAAGAAATTATTCAACCCCATTGTTATCCTGCGGTGGGAATAAGCTGATAAACTTGAAAACTCTGTTAAACAACACAAATGTTTATTTACTACTAGATAGTAAGTGATTGCTGGGAGAAAGAAAGAGAGTATTGAAACATGAAACATGTTGATACTGTTATATGGATGCACTACACGGACGCTGACTAAACGGATGGAGAAAAAGCTTGACAGCGACTACACAAGAATGCTGCGAGCAATTTTGAACAAGTCCTGGAGGCAACACCCCACAAAGCAGCAGCTGTACGGCCACCTACCTCCAATCACAAAAAACTATCAAAGTTAGATGAACCAGTCATGCAGAACACTGCTGGAGAAGCAGGGACGAACTCAGAAGTGATGTTCTCCTATGGACCCTCTTCGCATAGCTAAGCAAAAGCTGGGCAACTGGCTCGAACCTACATATAGCAGCTCTGTGAGGATACGGGATATAGCCCTGAGGATCAGCCAGAAGTGATGATTGATAGGGAGGAGTGGCGAGAGAAGGTCTGAGATATCAGTGCTGGTGACACAAGATAATAAGGATGATGAGCAAAGACATAGAGATCAGGTCTGTGCAGACACTAGAGGCCGTCTAGAGGACTTGCCAGTAGTGATAGATAATAGGGATGGATGGCAAGTAAAAATCAGTGAATTCAATGATTTGATGCTGCTGATGATTGATATAGATAAATAAATATGATGAAGCATAATACGAGGATCATTAAATAAGTTTCCAGACATTTTTCGTATGGGCACTTTTATTGATAGTACGTACATGAAACTGTAGTCTGCTTCGAAGTATTCTCCTTCGGCTGCAATGCACTTGTTGTACTGTTCCAACAACTTCTGGAAGGACCCATGGAAATCCTCTTGTGTGAGCGTGTCAATGACCTTCATCACAGCCTCTTTCACCTCTTCAATTATCTCATAACTACAGCCTCTGAGCTTAGGGAAAAAACCTAAAGTCACAGGGAGCAAGGGCTGGACTATAGGGACGCTGAGGAGCTGTGTTGATGCCCATCTTTGTCAAATAGTCTGTGACAAGGATGGAGTTGTTGACTGGTGCATTGTCCTGGTGGAAATGCCACTGAGCCGATTTGAAGAGTGCTGGCCTCTTCCCAAGGAATCTCTTCCTGAACTCCCTTAAAACCTCAACATAGTAACCCTTACCATAACCCTTTGGCCAATCAATTCTGGTCTATTGACTTCCTTACTCGTCCCACACCTCTCATCATCCCTTACAGACTCCCTGCCTTCCTTGAATCTTTTATGACACTCAAAAACTGATGCTCGATTCATGCAAGACTCTCAAAAAGCAGTCTGAAGCATTCCTCATGTTTCTGTAGCATTTTTTCCAAGTTTAAAACATAATTTTATTGCATATCTTTTTTCTAAAGAGTCAAATTGCATTTTTGAAATTGATCAGCTGAGACAATCAGGCTTTAATAGGGTGTATTCCAATTGCTGCTGTAGCTGTTCATTTAAAGCTGAAATCGTAAAAATTGGTCTGTTATTTCATAAGATGTATAGCAATATAATACTGAATTTTCAAGAGTCTATGACAATTTTAAATGCCCGAAAAAAGTCTCAAAACTTATTGAATACACTACATATATATATGATATTGTAAATATAGATATATATATCAAGAGAGGGAAAGAGAAAGAGAAATAATATTCATCATTCATAACTTATAACTTATATCAACCAATATTCATTTCTGTTTTGCTTTTATTTCATATCTTCAATATAAGAACGAGCTTTATTAAAAGACTAATCTCAAACTAATCTCAATATGGTATACTTTATTGTGTTCAATCCATAATACTGCCCTACTTGGACTTTGTTCCAGATTAAGCAAAGCTTGGTAAATCTCTGAATCTCTGTTTGTCTACCTATTCTTTTGTTTCTCTCCCTCTCTCTCTCTCTCTCTCTCTCTCTCTTTTCTCTTTATACATATATATATATATATATATATATATATATATATGTAATGCATATCATTGAAAAATATTTCATCCATCTTAGATTTGCTGACAACATATTTCTAATATCAGAATCTTTGGATGGGTTAGAAATGAAATGACCTGGATAGGAAAAGTATGAAAATAGATTTTAAGACGAATTGAAGTCAGACAAAAATGATGTTCAACTGTGATATCCTCCCAGAAAAGAAGATGAAGATTTTGAAGATGTTAAAAAATACAACAAATGATAAAATTAGAAAAAAATCAAGAAATCGAAATAAATTGGTACATAACTTTAGACTGGAAAAGATAGATATAATCTAGGGTGCCTTATTGTTTTGCACAAAGTGTAAAGTATAAAGAAAAAAGAAAAACAAAGTATTCTAAATGTGATGAATCTATTTATGATGGTAAAGTCAACGTTAAAGTATTTCGGTTTTATTAAACCTTCATCAGGACTTTATGATGAAGAAAAATATTGCTGCTTGAACATAAGTGGATGTTTTTATAAAAATATCGGGAGAAAGTGTAAAGTATATACAGTTAATAAAGTATATAATCATTGTATCGTGAATAAATAATCATGGTTGGGTTAATATACAATAATGGTAGGATTTATATATAGTCACAGTACAGTTAATATATTATTATATATATATATATATATATATATATATATATATATATATATATATATATATATCAACCATGGTTAGGGCTGGAGAAGAAGCTAGATGGCAATTACACAAGAATGTTGCAAGCAATATTGAACAAGTCCTGGCGGCAAGACCCCACAAAGCACCAACTATACGGCCACCTGCCTCCCATCACGAAAACTATCCAAGTTTGATGAACCAGACATGCAGGACACTGCTGGAGAAGCAAGGACAAGTTCATAAGTGATGTACTCCTATGCATCCCTGCATATGGCCAAGCAAAAGCAGGATGAGCAGCTCGAACATACATATCGCAGCTATGTGAGGATACCGGATGTAGCTCTGAAGACCTGCCAGAGGCGATGAATGTTAGGGAGAATTGGCGAGAGAGAGTCAGGGATATCCATGCTAGCGGCACGACATGATGATGATGATGATGATGATATATATATATATATATATATATTTAAAACCATGGTTGATGTACAGTTTTGGTATAGTTGTAAACCATGGAAATGAACTAAATTTGGAGAAAAAAAATCTTACACAAAGATCACATTTGTGGGAAAGAAAATACTCAGAATAAATCTCAAAAATAAAAACAGAACAAAGTAGAACCAGAATTAAGCTAACATAATAAATTCTTTTGAAAAAAAATTAGGAGAGAAGATTCCATAGCTCAAATAAAGTCTGGTTTGGTTTGGTTTGGTTTGGTTTGATTTTATGGCATATTTGCCAAGTGGGTAGAGTGTTAGCCAACTGTCCGGGAGACCTGGGTTCAATCCCTGGTTGTGTCATACCAAAGACTTTAAAAATGGTACTTGGTATCTCCTTGATTAACACTCAGCAATATAAGGTACATATAAAGTGTAAAGTGGAGCAATTCAGGGAAAGGAGTAGCAACCTCCCCTACATCTTGGTGTAGTAGCTATTGAAAAGGAGCCTTCTGGTCGCCCTCGACTACGGTCGCCAACTTTACTTTTTACTTACTTAAGGCATATCAACTATTGAACGTTATTTAATATTTGTCGCTGCCTCCCACCAGACAGGACTTGACACAAGGTCAAAAGCTCGAAGGCCAATTAAAGTGGAGATAAAGGGGAGGTGAAGGTAGGGAACGAGCCGAGACTCGAACCCTGCTGGTCATTGACCCACTAAGTGCAATGTGGGTCTAATGAATCAAGCAGTTTCACGGACCAAAATCTGGATCCGGGCACATATGCCGGGTCTAGTGCCATACATAGAGGACAAAGATTGCAGCTCACCAACCCGAAGGTGGCCCAACCGAAGCTGGGGGCCTTTCAGCCTCGAATCTGCCATTGATCAATACGCCATCTGGCACGAATGCCACATGGCATTATTTAATGCCAAATCTTTTTCATACAGATATATTAAATATGATTTTTAAACTAACTTTGAAAATAACATTTTTAAATGAACCTGACCTCTTTTTTTTTTGCACACTTATTTCTTCAATTTAATCCAAATAATTCTATTTACTATTAATTATTTGCTTGCATGCAGTAAATGCTATAAAGTATTGCTATTTAACACTAACATTTCAATTAAACATCAGTTATTTGTTTACACACAGTTAAATGACCAAACGGTTCTATTTCAAGCAAAGGTAAAAGTGTTATATAGTCATCTACAGCATCATGCAGAAATATACATATATATGCTGGATACATACCAATGCAATAATGATTAAGACGCCCGATGATAAAGTCGCAAGAACAAACGATGCACGCAAGGAAGACGCAAGAAGACTTCTTTATAAAATATTTTACCTCACATCTTTATTTGTAAGTTTTGAAAGGGTTGTTCCAAGTTTGCGTGTGAGAGGTAGCTGGGGACCGAACATTACTGAAATATTTTGACCCCAAAGTTATGGCCGTCAGCGTTGTGTCTTTCTCGTTCTTCATGGCTGCTCAACCGGACCCTAGAGTAAACTCTTCTGTGTGCTGGCTTTCCCTACTACACCGCGTCTACCTCCGTCTTCCACTGTACTGCTTGCCCCTCTTCTCACCTATCTCCAACTGTCCTCAATTTGTCGGCCTTATATTACCTTCAAACTCCCACGCAGTAATATAGACACACCTCAACGCCTGCGCAACCTCTTCCGATTTCCAGCGGCCGGGATGTGTTACTTCCTTCCGGTGCACCACCTTGAATGGCATTTTTGGCCGGGTCAAAAGGTCAAAACATAACACAAGATACAAGTTATAAAATAAATGATAATAAGGGTTATATTAGGTAACATGTATTACAGAATCTATGATGTGTATCTGTAATATGATAACAGTTAATCTGTATTTGGCAGAAAGTAAAATGTAAGTTGTAAGATTTACGTAAAATTTGGCAACCGTAGTCGAGGGTGACCAGAAGGCTCCCTACACTGAGGTGGAGAGGACATCGCTACTCCTTTCCCTCAATTGCTCCACTTTACCCTTGATACATACCTTATATTGCTGATTGTTAAGCAAGGAGGTATCAAGTACCATTGTGGGAAAGAAAATGTTCAGAATAAATCTCAAAAATACAAACAGTATAATATGATGCGACCTGGGATTGAACCCAGGTCTCCTAGAAAAAGATCGATCTTGGGTTACAGGTAAAATTTACCTGATATAAAACAAGCTAACAACTCAAACATATAGCATATATCCTTCCTGATTGAGACTTGCTTTTTTTTAATCAAACCAGTCTATTCAAAAATCTAAATTATGTTGAATCTTTTGATCAATCATAACAAACTAGAGAAAGGTGAAATTGCTCATATATATAATTCTATGTAATAAACATATATATATATATCTTACTCTCTTTGTAATAATAGTCATTCTCAATTTGTGTTACTTGTCATGCCAGTAACAATTAACAGAAGATTTAAAAGTGAAGCAACTATTTCAGGAAATATTGAGTCTTCTTTATTCCCAAAAGATTAAAAAAACACAAAAATCAAGCTCACCTTAGCAATTGCTAACAAATAAGCTCTGGCTCATTCAAAATGTTACCCACAATCTACTTGCTTACAAATCCTATATACTTAATGTACCTCTAGGGAATAAATAAATAAATGAAAATCAAATTGAATTAAAATAATTATTAAAGTATGCAGAAACTTCCAGAGGCCTCTGATAGGAATACAGGTGACGCATGTGCAAAGAAAAGGAGCCTTCCCGACAAAAGGAGGAAGCTCATGTTCTTTCAGCAGTGACCGGTGGAGTGACATCTAAATCTCCTTTGCTGCAAGTGGAAGGCCACATGGCTACTCTAAAGCACCACGTTTGCTAACCTTTCACTGGTAGCAGCCATCTCGATTAATAGTATGCCAAAATATAAAAAGTATCAAAATGGGCCTATTGAACTACGAACTAAAACACTGGACTTGGACAAATACTCAAAAACGACTAACACGTCGTTAAAGCTTTCTATACCGAATACGTTGATAAAGCTTAAAATACTGAATAAGGACATATATCCTGAAGAAATGACAAACGCATTTTTAACACCTTGACTGGGGGATTCAACCATTTCAATTGTATTCAAGGAGAATTTCCTCACCCATTGAATGGTTGTTGAACCCAGGAATAAAGGAAAAATATAAAATATATCTTTGTCTCATATCTGTTACTATCTTCTTTCATATAATTCTTTTACGGCCTTCTTATCCAAAATGTTATACCAAAAAAACAAAAAACCCAGAATGGAGTCAAATAGTAAACGGCAACACAGCTTGCCCCAAATCCATATACCCATGATAAGAAAGTGATGTTAAATAAGCTACAAAAGTTGATAGACCATAAAACCCTACTAACTAACCACCAGAAAACAAAAAAAAGCAGTTATTTGAAGATGAGCGCCAATTTGATTGAACAAGTTCCAATAAAAAAACATAATGTAGATCCTAGTAATTGAACAAGACAATGAAGATCCTAGTAATCTAATAAATGAAGTGATTAAAATTCTCCTTGACGTTTACAAAGTGATTGATCAGTTCATTTTATAATGAACTTATTATGGATCAATAAAAAAACAATTCTTATAGCATTATTTTAAAGTTAATCATTATTAAAAAAATTGCTTTTTAGGGCATGTCACTTACCATGAGACTTAAGTTCTGAAGTGTTGGGGAATACAGAATACCCCTTCATTACTATTACTCCCAGGTCCACTCTAACCCAAAGTCGTAGTACCTGTTTTGGTCTCATCAATGGATCAAATAGAACTATTTAATAATTTACTAGACTTGAAACTATTTAACTGTGTGCAAATAAATGATTGATGTTATATAGAATTATTGATATTAGGTAGCAATACTTGAAAATTTTTAGTAAGTAGGATTATTAGTGTTAAATAGCAATACTTGAAACTATTTATCTGTTTACAAACAAATTATTATCATTAAATTGAATTATTTCTGTTAGCAGAACTTGAAAACATTTAACTGCGTGCAAATAAATGAGCTCAAATACATTTAAGAATAAAGTTAGCTACAAACTTCTTACAAATCACACGTATATATGTTTATATATGTGGAAGTAGTTTAACCATTCTAAAGTCCAGATGAAGGTTCATTAAAACCGAAATGTTTAAATGTCAACTTTCCTTCATAATAAATCTATCATTTTTGGATTACCTTGTTTTTTCAATTTTCTCTGTATATGTATGTATATAGATGTATTTATTAATCTATAAACAGGATTTGGAATTTTGCCCAGTCGGCTGGGGTTGTAGAATACACCAACAGCTTCTCAGCAGAGGTGTAAAACCCCCCACCACCAACGAGAGTCCTGGATATGACACTAAACAATCTGATGGTGAGGTTCAAGCAATGCTAGGGCTTTGGGTAATGCGGAGTACCCCTTCATTGCCATTGCTCCCAGGTCCACTCTGGTCCGAAATGGCAGCACCTGATAAAGCCCTATCTATGGGTTAAATAGAACTAACAGCATTCTTATGCTAAACTGAACAGTTTGATTAAATTGAATAGCTTGAAATAGAAATGTTTTTGATAATTAAACTGTACTTATATTTAAACAGTGTGCTTATTCTAAACTGAATTATTTGAAATAGAACTGTTTTTTGAGACTGAAACTGTATTTACACTAAACTGATTTATTTAACATAGAACTGTTTGGACATTTATCTGTGTGTAAACAATATCTGTACTTATACTAAACTGAATTAGTTGAATTAGAACTGTTTGAATAAACTGAATAGTTTGAAATAGAAATATTTTTGACAATTAAACTGTGTACTCATGCTAGACTAAATTGTTTGAAATAGAGCTGATTATTTACCTAAAAATGGATTCGGTATTAAATAACCTCCAAAGGTTGATATGCCATAAAAATCCAACCAACCAACCAACCAACCAACCAGGGTTTGCAATTGAATAGCACACAAGGATTGATATATGATTAAATCAAATAACCAAACCAACCAACCTATAATCAACCATCAGTTGTCTGGAACATTTATTCCCAAAGTTATTATCTAAAAATCACTGAATGTATTCTTGCATTTTTTTGGATATCATCTGCAGCCCTCGGTTAAGTTAATGTTATTGTTGTTTAATTCTATCATTTCACTTTTTCTGATTTTTTTATGCCAATAGCAATAGGTAAAATCTGAATGACAATGAATATCCTCACATCTCCAAGACTCTTCTGAATATTCTAGCTGGCCTAAGCACTGCTCTAGTCTCAATTCTTCCTCGGAGATCTTGTTCCAATTGTTTCTTTTCTAGTTTCTAGCTTTAGTTATCAGGTAAAGTCCAGGTATTCACAAATGTTTCGCTTTCATTTATTTAAGCTCTGTGATTTGATGTAATTACCAAGTATATAAACTGACACATTTTGAGAGTTTTTCACTTCAGCATAAGCTGATGGTTTTTTTTCATTGGAGACTGAGTGACAGCAACTCTCCACAAGCCTCTAGGACTCTTCTCAGTATTCTGGCTGATCTCAACAATACTGTAGTTTAGATGGTCTCCACTTATCCTCTTATTTTCCAAATCATCCAGTCCCTGTAACAATCCTTTGGTCACTGTACTGACCACATCAATTAAAACTGGTATCACTGTCACTTTCAAGTTCCATAGTTTTTTCATTCTCTAGCAACATCTTGGTACTTATCTCTCTTTTTACTGTCTTTCAGTTTTATCCTACAGTCAGCTGATTCTACTTCCGGTGAATTTTTCAAACCAGTTGTAACAGGTGGGTTTTTCACTGAAGTCTGAGAGATAAAGCAAGTCTCCTTGGGTCTTCAGAACTTTTCTAAGTATCTTAATTGATTTTAAGTGTTGTGGTCCAATTCATATTCAGTGCTAGAGTTAACGTAGTCTCTTTTACAGACTCTTGGGGATTGCTCCAAGGTTCCAACTATGATTGTTATCAATATTACTTTCATGTTCCATAATTTATTGGCTCGGTGGCATGACACAGGTAATTTTCCAGTTTTTTGCTTTCTTTTATTTTCACTCTATGCTTTGCAATCGACAAGATTTATTTCCTGGATCCAGTCTTCTGGCCAGGAGAGAGTGATCTGTTTTTATCTCAAACACCCCGGGAATCCTTTGATTTAATTTTTTAAGTGATCAGCTGGCAATCCTGTTTTGAAAGTAATGAGAGCTTGTTTATTACATTATGTTATGGGCCCAGTCAGCTGGGGCTGCAGAATACACCCGCTGCATCTCTGCAAAAGGGGTAAAACTCCTCCAATGAGTGTCCTGATATATGATACTAAACAATCTGATGGTGAAGCTCCAGTAATGCTGGAACTTTGGGGAATGCAGAGTACCCCTTCATCACCATTGCTCCTAGGTCCACTTTGATCCGGAGTGGTAGCACCTGATAGGGTCCTATTCATGGGTCAAATACAACTAAACTGTGAACTTATGTGTAACTGAATTGTTTAAAATAGAACTTTTTTTACCTTTAAACTGTGTACTTATGCTAAACAGAATTGTTTGAAATAGAACTGTTTTTATATTTAACTCTGTAAACAAAAAACTGTATTTATGTTGAACTGAATTATTTGAAATAGAACTGTTTATATGTATAAAAATGGATTTGGCATCGAATAACCTAGAATGGTTGATATGCCATAAAAACAAACCAAGCCTTACCAAACATTATATTATCCATACATGAATGAAACTCAAATAACTATATGAATTGATATATATTTTATATGCAAATACTTACAATTAATTGGATTTAATACGTCATGCAAATATACTGACTGAAGCCCAAATTCCTGCAGCATCGCCTTGAGTAGTCAGCAAGATGTATTAATCTCTATGGGAACTGGAAAAAGCAGAGTACTTTTGTTTTAATAAAAAAGGTGCCATCTTCTTATTAAATAGCAAGCCTCTGAAATCAGGAGTCCAGTTCATATACCTCTGCAGTAATATCTCATCTACTGAAAGCAATGTCAAAATATGTATTGGTAAGGCATGGACTGCTAATGACAGGTTAATGGCCATATTCAAAGCTTATCATTGATAAAATAAAATGAGAATTTTTCCAAACTATTGCTAGGTCAGCACTACTGTATGGAGGCACCACTTGGACTTTAACAAAACACCTTAAGAAACAGCTAGATGGGGACTATATAAAGATGTTATATGCTGTTTAGAAGAAATCCTGGAAGCAGCAACATTGAAAACTGCAGCAATATGGCCAGTTATAGCCCATCCCACAAATCAACCATGTAAGAATAACAAGATGCACTGGGCATGCTGATTAAGTAAAAATGAATTTAAGAGACATTTTCCTGTTGATTCCTACAAATGAAAACAAAAGTTTTTGCTAAGCTGCAAAAACTTGCTTTTATCAGCTTTGTGTGGATACTGGATGCCATCAAGAGGAATTGCCTAGAAAGATGACTGCTGTGGTTTGTATGGTCTTGATTCATCCTCTGATTTCCAATTCTTCCAGTGTTCTTTCCAAGGTTTTGGGACCATTCCAAGTGCTACAACTACAATTAGTATCAACATTATTTTCATGGTCCCCAGTCCTTCAGCTCTCATGCAGAATCCGAGCAGTTGTCTATATTTTCTTTTCTTTTCACCCTGTGGTCAACTGGCGTGGCAAAATCTACAAGATGACAATTTCTTTTTTCTTGTTAATTAACACTAAGTTTTGTCTTATTGCCAGGATTTGGTGATCTATTAATATCTCAAAATACTGGATAATTTCAAGTATCTAATTTTCTAAGACAGATTCTGGTTTGTGTACATATCATTTGTAATTATTATTTCAATCTTTTGCATCATTAATTCCGCATGGATCACCTTTCCCACCAACTCATGTTTAGTGTTGTACTTCTTCTTATTATTTGTTCTCTTTGGAGAGTTTTCACACCAACGTTAGTTGATAGTTTCTCATAGGAGTTTGAATGACAACAAGTCTCCTCAAGTCTCCAGGACTCCTCTCAGTATTCTGGCTGATCTCAAGAATGGAGTAATTTGGATGGTTTCCTCTCATCTTGTTATTTCCAAGTCCTCCAGTCCTTGAACTAATCCTTTGGTGAATGTACCAAGAGCACCAATCAAAATTGGTTCTATTGTTACTTTCATGTTCCACAGTGTTTTCAATTTCTTGCAAGGTTGAGGTACTTTTCACATTCTTTCAATTTCACTCAGTGGTCTGCCAGGACAGCAAAATCCACAATTCTGCAAGTTCTCTGTTTTTTGTTGATTATTATAAGATCTGGTTGTCTGGACAAGATTTGGTGATCTATTTGTATTGCCGTGACCTGCCGATAAACCTAAACATATCAAGTTACACGCCCGCGTTAGGACAATTATATCCGAGTACGACCGGAACTGACTAAGCCCTTTTTCTTTCTAACGACCTTGACATTTTGTTATAGCTAAAGAAAAAGATGAATTAAAATTAACAACATTTACAAAGCACTTCGGCCAAAAATAACCCGATAAGACTTGAACTAATAGTCGTCGCCAGCCTATAGCAGGTTAGAAAAATACTTTATGGCTACACTCATTTTTTATCAAAGAATTTTATATTCACGCGGCTGAGCTGTGTGTCATAGCACTTCTGTGATATCAACAGGCCCTTTTTAACGCTCGTTGTCACGCTCTTAGCGAAGCTCTTTAAGGAGGAATCCTGCATTCTGTGCGGTCGCATTCACCTTAACTTCCGACGTTGATCCCACTTCTCGTGGTAGATCTGCCTTTCACCCACCTACATAGGTATGCACAAAGGTCCTTTTTAGGACCATAAGTGGGTCAGAGCATCTCTGGCGATCAGTAATGATCAGTCGAAGTAGACGGCCAGGCGGCAAACTCGAAGACGGATTCTAAGACCAACCGGTCTTAACTCTCACTCGGTTCTGATAGTCCGATAAGCTGCGCAGCGCTAATGGCACGGTCCAGCCTTTAGCTACTCCTTCGCTATCTGCGCAACGCTAAGATAACGCCCATCTTAGCCTCGGCCCTCTGGCCTGGCCGCTCGTCCGCACGGCTTTGACCCGACAAAGCCTTCGTTCCTGTCCGCACGTCCGCACGGCTTTGACCCGACAAAGCCTTCGCTCTTGTCCGCTTGTCCGCACGGCTTTGACCCGACAAAGCCTCTGCTCTCGTCCGCTCGTCTGTACGGCTTTGACCCGACAAAGCCTTCGCTCTTGTCCACTCGTCTGCACGGCTTTGCCCCGACAAAGCTTTCGCTCTTGTCCGCTCGCCCTCAGAAAGCCCCGATGGAGTGGATCCCAACATCAGGAGAACAAGAAAGACACAACGTGACGGTCATAACAGTGGGGTCAAAATATGAAGTTTACGTTCGGTCTCCAGCATCCTCTCACATGCTAACCTCTCGAACCCTTGCAATAAAGCGAGAGGTAAATATAATTGTAAAGAAGACTTTCTGTGTCTTTCTTCCTGCATCTTAATTTTTCCTGCGTCCTTCATTCCTGTGCCCTTTCTTCTTGCGTCTTTGTCCTTGCGTCTGTATTGATGTTGTGTCGTTGTGATGCTGAATGATGATGTAGATGACTATATAACATTTATGCTTTTTACAGCCTTTTTTAGCAATATTCTTCTGTCACATTGATACTACTCTCCTTAGGAGATAAGCAATTCCTAATTTTGGTATTTCTGGGACTGCCAGATATCTTATTAATGTGTTTATCTGTTCCTCTCTTGATCATACCCAGTGCTCCCACTATTACTGGCATGAGGGTAGTTTTAAAGTACTGCATTTTCTCAATTTCTATTTCCAGGTCTTTGTATTTACTAATTTTATTATATTATTTGACTGATATGTTAGTATCGTTTGGTATTGCCAAATCAATTAGAAGGCATGTTTTTCTTTTATCAGCCTTTTAGAATTTTTCACACCAGTGCTAGTTGATGGCTTCTCACAGGAGTTTGAGTGAGAACAAGTCTCCTCAAGTCCCCAGGACTCTTCTGAGTATTCTGTCTGATTTTGATAGTGATGCAGTTTGGATAGTCTCCACTCACCTTGTTATTTCTAAGTCCTCCAGTCCCTGAATCAATCCTTTGGTGACTGTACCAGGAGCACCAATTGCAATTGGTCTCATCATCACTTGCATGTTCCACAGTTTTTTTTTTACTTTTCTTGTAAGGTCCAGGTATTTATCCCTCTTTTTGTTTTCTTTTGATTTTACTCTGTGGTCAGTCCACAATTTTACAAATTCTCTTTTTTTTTTGTTGACTATTACTCAGTCTAGTTGTCAGGCCGAGATTTGGTGATCTGTTCATATCTCAAAATCTCAGAGGAGTTTGTGCATCTCATTTTCTAAGATGAATTCTGGGTGGTGCATATACCATTTAATTGTAAGATGAAATTTCAATTTCTTGCACTATTCCTATTGAATTAACTTGCCCACTCAGTTGTGTCTAGTCTTATACTCTTTCTGTGCTAGTTTGTTGCATTCACTTATTATGTGATTGATTGTTTTATCATTATTATAATTTTTACTCCTTGAGAATTCCCGGCATTTTTTTCACAGCTGATCATCTTATATGGGAGTCTGAGAGTTGAAAAGTCTCTTCAAATATCTAGGACTCTTCTCATTATAATTATTTTAGTCTTTTGAGAGTTTTTAACTGGAGTCTGTGTGAGAGCAAGTCTCTTCAAGTATCCAGGACTCTTTTCAGTATTCTGGTCAGTGTCAAGAATTCTGTTGTTTGGATGGTCACTAAATGTCCTCTTATTTCTAGTCATTTATTCTTATTATGATTGATATCAAAATCTGTATACCAAAATAGTTTATTACCATATTTACCGCTCGGGCAGGATATGACACAAGGTCAATTTTTAAGCGGAGTTTAACAGGTTTGAATTTAGAGTATTCCTTCTCCTAGACTAGTTGCCAAACCAAGTCTGAAGAAACTAGTCTGCCCTACTATTTACCCATAGCTGGAGGGAGAATAATTGGATTCATACCTTTCTCAAGGGTATTAGTGCTATGTGAAATGCAATCAGTATCGTCCAGGATTTGAACTCGTGCTGCAGTGTCCATTTCCTACGACGATAACCATTACACCACGGGCACCACCAAAAGTTTATTACCTGATGAACTCAGTTGAAACTAGGCATAAAATCTTTTGCACACTCAAATGGTCTTGCACCACAGTTCATCCTTTTTGGAGATTAAGAAAATATACCAATAACATAAAAAATGGTGAAAAGTATCTGATGAAGGAATGCATCAAAATAAAACAAATCAGAACAAATTCTTTTTTTTGTTGGGACTATTATTTATATGCCAATAATATAACTAAGCTTAGCACAGTTTAGCATAAGGCCAGTAATTTGAAGCTCCCAATGGAAATCAAACTCACTGCCTAGATCTCTAATGGTTATGCCACATATATTTCATAATAATAAAACAGATATTGGAAAAGGAGATGAAATCAAATTTTGGTGCCAAATGGTATATTTTTAAAGGGCTTTTAAAATTTTGAACAAATTTTGTGCATTAGTTATCTGAATTTCTGAGACAAAGCTTGATGATTTTTATCATTCAGGGTTTTTGGACTATGTTCATCGTACTGCTCACAAAAAGTAAGGTTAGAAGAACATCAAAAAGCAGTAGTACAATGTGAAATCGAAAAGTCGGATATGGAAGGAAAAAGAAACCATCTGCCCTAATGTGATAAAATTGAAATAGTTGATCGAGAAGAACATTTGAGAATTAGATGCTTTAAAGAATCAGCACATATGTTGGGCTACAGTGATTTGTTGAATAGATAAAGTATAGAGATGAATGCAATATGGGAACCAATAATAAAAAAATAATATAAAGATGAAAAAAATTGTAATATGAGGTCAGGTAAAATAGCATACATAATAGTAGTAATCATTGTGATGTAAGAACATTAATTTTATAAGTCACAAAAATTCACTTTGAACTGTTCAGCAGGACACATTGCATAATGTTTATAGGCATTGATTCTCTAAGCTTCTAAGAGACAATCATCTGGAGGTTGCAGGTTCAGTCCAGACAGCTGGTGTGTAAAAATACAGGAATTCCTAACACTTGTACCTGGTTATGGTTAACAGAATCAGAACAAGTTATCCCTATGGATTAAATAAAGGACAGGGTTTGAAGTTCTGTGTAGGCTTCTGAGTTCGACAAGAAACCCCTGAAGAAGGCCAGAGGATATATTGGCTGAAATGTCATGAAGATGAAGACAATAGTCCGAAAACCCTTAATGATAAAGATTTTGCACATTTTACCTTCTATTTATCTAAGATAATACTGAAAGTTGTTTAATTTTCTAAAATCTATTGAAATCAGAAAATTGGTGATCTGATAGGAACTGATGCCTTAAGTTGTTCTTGACCATATGTTTTTAAGCTTTGTTCTTTCATACATAGGAGTCTTGATATTTCTGAATTAGTAAAACATACAATATTTTACTAAACTTTTGCTGAGTTTAGCACATAGACTACAGGTTCTTTACACAATTTGCTCTTATTAAATGGCCGCCCATCTAACTACCAAGTATGTTCATTGCTGCTTAAAGAAGTGACGCTTTCGGCATTATCCAACAATAAGCAATTAGAAAAATATATTGTTTAGTTGAAAACAATATAAACATATACACATTTATATATTCAAAGGATAACATTTATTAAAATAAAAATCAAAATGGGCAGGTATTTACCCTTTGGGATTACCTCCTGTGTCGACTAAAGAATTCTGCTTAGGACAAATTTTCATATAACTCTTTATGCACTACATTTGATTCAATAATCAATATCTTATATGTAATAAATGTAGGAACAATCATGTTGGATTAATTGGGGAAAGACTTACATATTTAAGAAGTGTGCTGTTCTATGGTGACATGTTCAATATGACATGAGATGGATAAAGACAAAAATGTCCCTGTACTAAAGGAAAAGAATCTGGTCTAGTGTCAAGTCTGGCTGCAAGTTTTTTTACTCACTGCTTTGACAATGCCATTCAGAAGTCATTTGCATTTGATAAATAAAGGAGGTAATCCCACTACCCAACCATTCTGTACCATGACCACATTAAAATGAATTAAGTCTTGAATTCATTGTACTATTTCAGTACTGCATTAGTCGTGAGAGCAAATAGCCATGTAGTTTGTTGTTAGAGAAGTGTGTGATGGATTGTCACTTTTGATTGTAGTGCTGGGTGATGGTTTTTCAGAGAGTGGCTCTTTATTTGTCTTTTATGCTAAGGGTAATAATTTTTTTGTTCATCTTTTGGTTTCCCAAGAAGTAAGCATGTCCCCAACTTCTTTCTGAATGCAAGATATTTTTCTTGTCATATTAAGACACATTAACACCAATGAAAGAAATTTCAGTTTTACTTATTTAATTTTTCTATTGATCATCATCATCATCATGTCACATCACCAGCATGGATCTCCCTGACCCTCTCCTACCATCCATCTCTATCGTCCATTGCTCCCGGTAGGTCTTCAAGGCTATATCCAGTATCGGCACAGACCTGTTGCATATAGATTCTTGCTGGTCGTCCAGCCTTTGTTCGTCCATGTGAAGGGACCCACAGGAGAATGTCACTTATGAGTTTATCCCTACTTTTCCAGCAGTGTCCCACTTGTCTGGTTCATCTAACTTGGATAGTTTATACAATGGGTGGTAGGTGGCCATACAGCAGCTGCTTTGTGGGGTGCTGCTTCTAGGACCTGTTCCTTATTGCTCGCAGCATTCTTGTGTAATTGCTGTCAAGCTTTTTCTTCATACTTCTGTTAGCGTCCATGTGGTGCATCCATATAGCAGTATCAACGCAACTGCTGCTTGGAAAAAGCTGCATTTTATTTTATTGGTCATGTCTGACTTCCATATGACTGATAGCCTATCAATAGCTGTCCATGCCTTTGCTAGTCATATGTTGGTGTCAGTCTCAGTTGATGAGACACGGCTTCCTAGGTAGGTAAACTTGTCAACTAGTTTCAGAGAACTACAATTAAGTGTGGGGATGTTGCCTTTTTGATTAAAGCACATGTATTCCATCTTGTCTACATTGACATGGAGGCCTATGTCAGCAGCTGCTTGTTGCAGACTATGCAGCAGGGTTTTGGCTTGGGTAGGTGTATTTGCCAGGAGTGCTATATCATCGATGTAGTCTGTGTCCATAATTGTTTGTGCAGGGTATCTTCTGCTTCTTTACTTTGTCAGCTTGAAACTTTGTCTTTCATTTTATCAATAGACATTCTTAGCATGTTGTCTAGACAGATGATAAAGTGGTATGGGGCTAATGTGTCTCGTTACTGCACACCTGCAACTATGTTGAAGTAGTCTGTGTCTCTATCCAGGGATTTTATTGATAATTAATCAAAATATGATTGATTTTTGGAACAAAAGGGAGAAAAGATCAGAGACACTGAGAATAAGATATTTCTTATGGCTCTCTTCTGATACTAACTTGATTCTTTTATATAGAAAATCAAAAATGTACTCATGCCTTAGCAAGAAGTAAAACAAACACATCTTGGATTTGAACATGAGTGACCGATTCCATTCTCTCTGGTGAAAATTGTGTAAGCAGTTGAGATTGCATTACTCTGCATATGTAACTGCAGTTGCATCAATCTTTGTATGTGGCTGAAGATGCATTGATAGGTGCATGTGGTTGGGGTTGCAACAAGCTATATATGTGGCTGAAATTGCATCAACCTGTGATGTAGCTGAGGTTGTATCAGTCTGTGCATGAGGCTAGGGTTTCATCAATCTGTGTATGTGGCTGAGATTGCATCAACTTTTAATGGGGCTGAGCTGCATCAATCTGTGCATGTAGCTAGATTTGCATCAACCAGTGATTGTGGCTGATATTACATCAACCTTTAATATGGCTGAGGTTGCATCAGTCTGTGAAAATCGCTAGGGTTTCATCAACCTGTGTAAGTGGCTGAGATTGCATCAAACTATGAGGTGCCTGTGGTTGCATCTACTTGTGCATGCAGCCAGAGTTGCATTAACCTGTGTATGTGGCTGATGTTGTATCAATCTGTGCTAGTGGCCAAGGTTGCATTGATGTGGCCAGCTTAAATGGTCAATGCAATTAATTTAATTGCAGGCATCGCAGGACTTCCAGTTACCATTTAGCCTGGAAGTTTATTTTATGATTTTTCCATTTGAAATTATGTGAATTACATACCATAACCAAACATCTTCAAATTGGTGAGATATTCATGTATCATTCCAACAGTGGTTCTTTATAATATTGATACTTCTAATCAGGAAGGATTGAATGATTCAAACAAACATTTAATAGTTATTTCTTCTATATCATGAATTTTGACCATTAAAACATAAAATCACATTTGAAGCAACCATCATTATTCCTTTGCAAATTTAACAGGGTATTATTTTATTCTCTTTGTTAGAGTGTGTAAAGTTTATTGCTCCTGTAAAACATTGTGTAGAGATACAATAAATAATTATCTACATCGGAAAATTTCCATTTTTTTGATCAAGCACTTATGGCAAAATAATTCTCGCCATAGATTGGCTATTTGAGTTCTGATTTGGTTGAGGTTTGTTTGGGTTTCCTTTCATGACCTTTGGAAAAGCATGAATTTATTTCTTCTCTTCAATTTATGGTTAAAAGGTTTCAAACTGGTTTAAGAGCATATAAACAAGTTTTTCACTGTTTAAAAATAGGTCTTATATTGCATTCTATCTAAAAGATTGATTCCTGGAAGTGTTTTGAATTAAATTGGAATTAAATTGATGAGTGAAAAAAAAAAAAGACAGTATTTTTCTATTCTTCTAAAATCTTGTTCAGAATGTGATCTGGGAAATTGAAAATGTAAATACAGATTTGTTATTTGAAAGGGTCACTAAACTATCAAATTTATTTGAATTCCCTTTTCAAAATCTTCAATTATTCCTCAAACCTTAGGCAATATATTTCTCTCTCTTATCTATCTATAGAAAATAAAATTGCCATAAAACATTTTATTTTATTAAATCTAATAATATTTCATTTTATATTTATTTTTTATTATATTATACATATTATATCATATCATATTATATCATATCATAATATCAATATATTATTTATTATCATTTATCATAAATATTATATTATATTATACTATATTTATTTTATTATTATTTTTTTATCATGAAATAAAATATTTTACTATAAAATTATAGATAATAAAATTACTCCTCAAACCTTAGTCAAAGTATCTATCTATCTATCTATCTATCTATCTATCTATCTATCTCAGTTTATTTATATCTATCAAGCATCAGGATATGCAAGGGTTTCTAAACTATTAATTTAATTTTGATCTTCTGTTCAAAATCTTCAATTATATATATATATATATATATATATCATTAAGAAAAAACAACGAACCGGTCACATTAGGATTATAAATTTATTTCCATCCTGTTATGTGTTTTTGATATAAATCAAAAACATGAAAAAAAATTAACAGGACTTCTTCAGATCTTATGGATAAAATAATTCAGAATAGAAACAGGAAAGAAGGGTAGGAGGGGATTGAAGAGGGGTGAAGAGTTATCTCCTCATTTAGCCCACTTCCAGTTTTTGTTTTTTTTTTCTTGTCCTGATGGAATTACTCCCAACTCCAGTTTAACTGGACCAAATAATACTTATATATATATATATATATATATATATATATAAAATAGTAGAGTATATTAGTTTTGGCAGTTTAATGGTTCCAAAACTTACTATCTTATCTAGATAACATTCAATTTAACATTAATTCCATTTAACATTTTATTTAATATCAATAAGCTCAAAGTTTAAAGGTTCAAGTTCAGAAAATTATTACCTTGGCCTAATGAGTAAAGTGTTTGTGAATGGTTTGAGAGATCGGGGTTCAATCCCAGGTCAAGTCATACCAAAAACTCAAAAAATGGTTCTTCCTGCCGCCTTGCTTAGCACTCAGCATTATAAGATTAGGCTCAATGATAACATTGAGTAATCCAGAAAGAAGTAGTGCCCTCCCCTAAACCTCAGTGTTGTAGCTATGGAAAAGGGAGTCTTCAGGTCACTCTCTATTAAAGTCATCAACTTTAATTTACTCTATTTGACCTATAGATGGGACCCTAATGGGTGCTACCATCCCAGGTCTGAAGAGAATTATGAGTAACAGCAATGAAGGGAAACTATAAATTCTAAGACACTTGTTAATGGGGTTATTCCTTCTTTAGGAATTCAGTTGGGCATTAGTCACTAAATGTTGTTGCTTCTTTGTCTGTGTTATTCTGAGTTAGATCAATGTATACTCTATCACTGATATTAAACACACTTTTTTTGAAAATACCTAATGTTTGGTTTGGTTTGCTTTTATGATACATCAATCATTCGAGGTTATCAATACCAAATCCATTTTTATTTATATAAATAGTTCAATTAATAATTCAATAATTCAGTTTAGTATAAGAATAGTTTTTTTTTTACACACAGTTAAATGTCAAAACGGTTCTATTTCAAACAATTCAGTTTAGTATAAGTACCCAATTTAGTTCTATTTGACACTTAGAAAGGACACTATCAGGTGCTACCATTCCAGGTCAGAGTGGACCTGGGTGTGATGTCGATGAAGGTATGCTCTGCATTCCCCAAAGTTCCAGCATTGCTGAAGCCTCACCATCAGATTGTTTGGTGTCATATATCAGGACACTCATTTGAGGGGTCAGTTGGTGTATTCTACTGTCCCAGCTGATTGGTCAATGTAAATATCAAAGTGCATTATATATATATATATATATATATATATATATGTAAAACACAGTGCCTTTTTGTTGTAGACTTTCAAGATTATGTGGGACTGTCATTGATGACTGATATTTGCGTGATCTTGTAACTCCAAACTATTTGAAGCAGCTGTAAATCTGATGATAATGATGATGATGATGACTGAGTGTCTTGTGTTTCAGTGAAAGCAAAACACAAAAACACAATCCATTTCAAATACAGGACCATCCTTTGTTTTTTGACCTTTACTTAGTTCCGTCACTGCAGTTGTGGAAATACATGGAAACAGGTGATGGTCACTAGCTGCTTTGCCGAGATTTTTGTGTCTTTCATCTTTCTTTGTTGAAGTATGAATCAACTCGTCTTGCATCTTTAAGGTTCTTCCTGTCTCACTCCTCTCTATAGCTTCCCTAGCTTGATTGTTTTCAGCCACAAAGTTAACAAATTTGAAAAGCCAAACTTTTTTATGGGGTTACTCAGGGCAGTAACCTCAGCTTTTGTTTGTGAATTCAATATGCTTAACCACTTTTCTCATAACCACTTAGATGGTTGATGGAGCTTTTGATAATTTCAACAACTCTAAGTTAGTAATTTCCAAAGCTTTTTACTTATACATGGTATAAGGCTGTATGAATTAGGCACCCAATGAGAATCAAACTTATGGGGCACAAAATGTTTGGTGAGTATTTGTTTCATCAGTTGGTAGTAGTAGTCATTGTTGTAGGTATCTGATTTCTTTGTTCTTCGAACCCTATTAACTTTTCGTTTTTTTGTCTATGGAAGGCTGCAAGAGAATTACGGAAGGAAGGAAAGAGATGACGATATCTTTAACTTTATTTTAGGGTTGAATGATTATTCTCTGGCAAGGAAAGTTTTCCTGAACCAATAGAAGTGGTCATGTTTCCCAGTCAAGGTGTTAAACTATATTTGTCATTTCTAGTGGGTTTATGAATTTGAAGTATGGTATGTCTTGTAGATGTTTTCATCATAGGTTCCAGCTAACAGAAGACATGACATTCCGCCAAGTCAGGGCTTGGTGAACACGTGTGCTTCCTATCAGCTGCTTAGAGGAGGAAGTCTGTCTAGTATCAGGAGTATAGCTGAAGCGATAGAATTTCTCTTCTGCACCCAGAAGGCCCTTTCTTTAGGTATGCTCCATTCTTGTTTCCTGTCAAATGGCTTCAGGGAATTGCTAATTTTTTAAAATTTGTTTTTTTCTGTTTTAATTATCTTTTTTCTTTTTTCTTTTCTACTCCCCACAAACCCACTTGTGAAAGTTTGATAATCTTGCTTGCAAACCATTACAACAGCCAAGATGACCAAAAAACTTAAAATAATTGCTACTTTTACACTAGAGTGTCAAATATATTCTATAGTTTGTTATTAATAAGGTAATTACCACTTCCAAAACTTCATGGATGTGTTCCAAGCAGCAACAGCAGTAGCTTTGTCTCTCCACTTGCCAAAAGGGATTTAACCAATAAGCACTTATTAAGGTTGCTGAAATTTTTCTAAAACATTTATATTCTACTGCTACTTCTAGCACCAAAATAGCATTTGGATGAATGAACTCGATGGATTTTATCTGGTATTCTTTATGGGTGGCCGAAATTGACAAACCCTTAGTCTCAGGTGGGTGTCCGCCAAGGCTTTACCTGCTTTGCAAGGTTGAGTTAATTGCTTCGTGTCTGAGGTGTCTCATTAAGAGAATGCCACTGAGGCCAAGAATTTTTGATTCTGCCTCACACGGGTTTCAACCTGTGCACGGCCCCCACTTTAAAATGGCCTTATGCTGCATTTAGACTTGGTGAGAAATCTAATTAAAACCTATTTATTCTATTACAGCCAGGATGACCTCTACAACTCACCACCCAGACCTCAAAAATTCTTTACCCAGCCACCTAGAAATCTTCACTCATATTTCTACAACTCACCATTCAGGCCCCTACAACTCATCACCCAGACTCCAATAACTCTACACCCAGACCTCTACAATTCTCCACCCAGACCTCAACAATTCTCTACCCAGATCTCAATAATTCTCCACCCAGACATTTATGCTTTACATCAAGTTGTTATGAATTTTATCACATTTAGCTTTCTGGTAAAACATAATTTTGTCGACTCATTTCAATTCTGGCAGCTAAAATTGTGGCACTTGAGATAAGCTCTCACAGACTTACCAAATGCCCTACTACTGCAAGTGCAAACTTTTCACCTTTACCATACAAACACCCCTCCCTATATCCAGGTTGCAGTACTGGCTAACACCAAATGCTGGAGGGTTTGAGAAGTTCTTAGTGCTATGTTCCAACTCTTACAAATCCAGAAATGTGTCTGCTGGGACCCAGCAGATTCTGGTGGTGCTGGCCTCTGCCCCAGTAGATATCCCATGGCAAACCACTCACTAGTGCACATGTAGGCTATCAAAGTATCTCTGTGTGCAATCAGAGAAGCTCTGATAGATAAGTTTGGCAACAGTGAAAAATATTTGTTTATGTGATTGATGAACAGCTACAGATAACTAGCCTTACAAATATAACTGGGGACCACCGTTGGACACAAATACTTGAGAAACCTCATGCATTAATACATGGGAATATGTTGTCAATTCAATGTGTGGAGCTGGCTTTACCCATATTTGGTGAATGTTGTTGTACACGTACACACACACACACACACATGCACATGCACACAATTCTGGCTGCTGGCTTTTTGTATTTCCTTTCTATTCACAAGTGGAAACACTATTTAAAATCGTTTCCAGAATTGCTTTGAAATTTTAATCTGAATGTTTGTGATTTATTTGCTCTGATATAGACAACAAGTAAAGTGCTGAATGATTTTTTGAAATATGAAAGATGTTTTGTTATCCACCACTGCCTCGTGATATTGGTGGAGGAGCCAGAAAGGAGGGGAAAGAAAATATGATGTATAAACAATGAGACAGTTCGAATGAAAGAGAACTTGATGGAATGTTTGGAAATATGTCATAGGGAAGGCGAGAAGACATGGAAAGCAAAGGAAAAGCAGATGTTTATAAGAACTGCAGGTGTTATTTTGGTTACTTTTTACTTTTCAAACTGGATATGTAGTGAATAAATACATTAAAAAAAAAAATCTAAATTGAATTATAATAATTATTAAAATGTGCAGAAACTCCCCGAGAGAGAAATAGGGGCAACACATGTGCAAAGAAAAGGGACTGTGCTGACAAAAGGAGTAATCTCACTCTTTTTCAGCAGCAACCAGCAGAGTGCCAACACCTATATCATTCTTGCTAACTGGAGGGGGACGCCATGCGCCCATCTTTAGATGGCGCATTGGCTAACCCTTTCACTGGCAGTTGTCGTCTCTTTCACTAACAACCCATGACTAAAACACTAGATTTAGAAAAACTCCCAAAAGTGACTAACACATCGCTAAAGCTTTATATACTGAACATATTGTTAAATACCGAATATGGACATATATATACCCAAAAAAGGACGAACACATTTTTAACACTTTGACTGGGGTATTCAACCATTTCAGTTGTATTCAGGGAGAATTTCTACACCCACTGAATGATTGTTGAACCCAAAAATAAAGGAAAAATATAAAAGATGTCTTCGTCTCGTATCTGTTTCTATCTTCTTTCAAATAATTCTTTTAGGGCCAAGAAGTTAAACCAACTAAACAAAAGTGGGAATAAAAATAGAATAACCCAGAATGGAGTCAGATAGTAACCGGCAACTCAGCTTGCCCCAGCGACCCCATTCATACTTGAAAAACGAAGAAAAGAAAATAGCAAAGAGAAAAAGAGAAAGAGAAAATGAGAGAGAGAGAGAGAGAGAGAGAGAGAGAGAGAGAGAGAGAGAGAGAGAGAGAGAGAGAGAGACATAGACAGAGACAGAGACAGATGGAAACAAAGAAGAAGAGGAACAAGAGATGGATGAGTGAAAGAAAATAGAAAAAAGAAAAGAAAGAAAATATAATAAAAAGAAGCAAGCAAAGAAAGGAAAAGAAAATGAAAAATCAAAGAGAAAGAAAAAAAAGAAAAGGAAGAAAATGGAAAAGAAGAAGGAACAAAAGTCTTGAATAGATTTGAAAAAGATTGAAAGGGAAAAAAAAAAGAAAACTATGAGGAGAAAGATGAAAACGAATTAAAAAAATAAAAATGAAGTATGGAAAGAAAGAATGTAAAGAAAATATAGAAGAAAAAGAAATAAAGAAATAAGGCAAAAGAAAAATAAAAGCGCAAAGAAAGGAAGGAATAAGGAAAAGAAAATGTAATGAAGTCAATAGCAAAGAAAGAGAGCAAAAGGGAGAAAGAAAAATGAAATGGTGTAACGAAAAAAAAAAAACATGAGCTTATAGTTGTTGGTGACTACATTATGTTTACTTACTGAATTATGGCTGCCGTTGGTACAATATGTTCAGTTGCCGCATTATGGCTGCTGGTATTTAGATTATGGTAGTTGTTAATCACATTGTTCATCTGGTTGCTACATTATAACTGTTGGGGGTCACAATATTTTGTTTAGTTACTGCATTAGGTTGTTGGTCATATGATTGTTGTTGGTCACATGTGGTTGTTGTTGGTCACATTTTATTTGCTTGATGCCACATTATGGTGGTTATTGGTCACATTACGATTGCTGTTGGTCACATAATGGTTTTTGGTGGTTATACTATGGTTGCTGGGAACCACATTGTGGCTGTTAGCAGTCACATTATAACTGTTAGTGATGAGATTTTACAAAATGTTTATATTCCTTGTTTAATTTTCCTAGTGAGCAGTGCCATCTTCAGTTTGTATCATATATACATGGCCAGATTTAAGTCTTTAGAAGTTCTTCTGCTAAAAGAATTTGGAGCTCTTTTATGTATGTATGCCCTTCAGCCAATCTATTGAGCAGCTCAAATACACTAAATTGTTTAGAATTTGTTCAAAGTAGCCCCATTAAATCTGAAAATAAACAAATCTCTTTGTATCTTTGTATTATTTCAGTATTATTAAGGCTTATAATGACAGATCCCTTAAAGGCTTCCCTAGTCATGGAGTCTTTGGGCTGCAGCTAATACTCACCCAAATGTAAATCTCACGCTGAATATATATCATACTTTTATGTTATACAAAGCTGATTCACTAATTAAATGGTCAACTTTTTCTTCTTATACAAATTTTCCCTAGGTTTTTGTATTTTGTATTTTGCATTTTTAAACATCCATTGTTGATTTAACATCACTAACATCATCCCTCATAATCCTGATGATGATTCATTAGAACTGAAACGCTATAATGTTAACTTTACTGCTCAATAGATCTCTTCTTCTACTTGGATTACCTTGTTATCAATTTTTCTATATGTATGCTTATACGAGGATCATTAAATAAGTTTCCAGACTTTTTTCGTATTGGCACTTTTATTGATAGTACACACATGAAACTCAAGTCCCCTTTGAAGTAATCTCCTCCGGCGGCAATGCACTTGTTGTACCATTCCAACCACTTCTGGAAGGCCGCATTGAAGTCCTCTTGTGCGAGCGTGTCAATGACCTTCGTCACAGCCTCTTTCATCTCCTCAATTGTCTCATAATGACAGCCTTTGAGCTTAGGGAATAACCAAAAGTCACAGGGAGTAAGGTCTGGACTATAGGGAGGGTGAGGAACTGTCTTGATGTCAATCTTGGTCAAATAGTCTGTGACAAGGATGGAGTTGTTGACTGATGCATTGTCCTCGTGGAAATGCTACTGACCTGATTTGGAGAGTGCTGGCCTCTTCCCTAGGAATCTCTCCCTGAACTCCCTTAAAACCTGAACATATTAACCCTAACCCTTTGGCCAATAAACTCTGGTTTGTTGACTTCGTTACTCCTCCTACACTTCCCTCACAGACTCCGTGCCTTCCTCGAATCTTTTATGCCACTCAAAAACTCATGCTCAATTCATGCAAGATGGTCAAAAAGCAGTCTGAAGCATTCCATACATTTCTGTGGCATTTTTTCCAAGTTTAAAATAGAATGTTATTGCACATCGTTCTTCTAAAGTGTCCTCACGTCCAGATTGCATTTTTGAAATTCACTTGCTGTGATAATCAGGCTTTAGTAGGGTGTATTCTAATTGCTGCTGTAGCTGTTCATTTGAAGCAGAAATCATAAAAATTGGTCAGTCATCTCATAAGATGTATAGCAATAACATAGTGAATTCTCAAGAGTTTACGACAATTTTAAATGCCTGTACAAAAAAGTCTGGAAACTTATTGAAGGCACCACATATATATATTGACATCTACAGACAGACTGTTTCATTTCATCACAACACATCATTGTGGCTGGATACGTGAGATGCTTTGTGCCAGGATCGAAACTTGGCTGATTTTATGCTAGTTGGATATCTTCATCCTAAGCCACCAGTATCCTCAATGTAAGCAAAGGAATAATATATATATATATCATTTTCCTTTGTTTCATGTGCTTAATTCATTAGAAGAGCTTATCATTATGCGATTGGCAACCAATAATTTTTTGTGAGAGTGCTCAAACGTTGGATTAGGTGAGCATATATATTTTCATCCACAGACAGAGTTTTGTTTATCAAATTATTAGTATATATATATATATATATATATATAGAGAGAGAGAGAAAGACTTTAACAAAACAAGTGATATCCTATGGAATCCTAAACAGTGACACGTTAGTGTTGATCAATGAGCCAAAATATACATTTCTCTACTAAGTACATATGTTAGATGCTCTGTAGAGGACTAATCAAGAGTAATGATCAATTAGGACAGATGGCAAAAGAGATGATCAAGAGAATCCATACTGTTAGCCTGTCTTGATGATGGGGATGATGATAAAATATATATCAGTGATAGTACCTATTATTGTCCCCATATAGGTTAAATAAATCTCTGTGAAAATTATAATTATTAGACAGAAATACTTGAAACTATATAACTGTTTGTTTGGTTTCTTTGCTTAATGGCATATCAACCTTTGAAAGTTTATTTAATGCCAAAGCTATTCTCCTAGAAGAAGAGTAGCATTACTATTAAACCCATAGCTGGGAGGATAAGGGGGTTCATATCTTTCCCAAGGGTATTTGTCTGAAAGTGAACATAATAGCGCGATTGGAGTACGAACTCACTTATTACGATTCCGCAGTCCATCGCTATAACTATTACACCATGACGACACCTCCTCAGAAATGTAAAGGCGACATTGTTTGGAATTGGTTTTGAGCAAAAATTATTTTAATCTCAGTGAAATATTTGTTTTTGGGCTTTTCAAAATTGCTGCTAATCAAACAGAGAAATCCAGCCTATGAGAGAGGTGTGTCATCTAAATTTGCCTGGCTTAAAATTGCAAACCATGAAAAATTTTCTGAAGAACATATAATATGCGCAGAGAAGCTTATTTTACTCCAAAGAATCTTTACAAACTAGCTACACATGAGTCGGCCACAATGATTCTGAACCAAAAAGACAGTTCATGTAGGAGAAAGACACTGATTCTCTGGTGAAGACAAAGTTTGAAGTGCAGTGGTACTGTTATATACTCATTTGCCGTATCATAACGACTCAATAATAGTAAAGACAGACGCACACAGAAAGACGCATGAAGAAAGGAAGCAGGAAGACTTCTTTACAAATATATTTTACCTCTCTCTTTATTGCAAGGGTTCGAAAAGGTTATTCAAGGTTTGCAGGTGAGAGGGTGCTGGAGACCGAACATAAACTTCATATTTTGACCCCACTGTTATGATCGTCACGTTGTGTCTTTCTTGTTCTCTTGATGTTCAACCAGAGGCCTAGGGGTCCACTGCTGGATGCTGGCTTTCTTTATGGCATCTTATCAGCATCTTCTCTGGACCCCAAACTCCATCGGGGGTTTCAAGCCCCATCGGCCTGGTGTGGCTTTCCTTACCACATCTCGTCTCTAACTCTCTGGAATTCTACTGGCAACTGCTTTGGCTTGTCGAACTCAACTGAGTTAAATAATAATTCAATGCCCACACGATCGCCTACTGGATCTTTGAAATCGAATGTTTAATCGTCATCAAGCGGAAATAACTGTCATGCAGTTCAGAGGTTACTCTCTTCCGGTGCATCACTGTAGTGGCACAATGGGACCTTGACCTTGTCCCATCTCATAAGCCTTAATCCGCCTACGCGATCTCTTTCAATTACTGGCCATTGGAATGTGTCACTTCCTTCCGGTGTATCACCTTGGAATAGCATTTTTGGGCCGGGTCGAGGGTCAAAATATAACAGTACATGCTGACATAAAAGAACCCACTATTATCAGTTTCCTTGAAAAAGGTGCAACTGCAAACAGTTCCTCCAATTGCAAAATTCTACTTATTTATTGAACTATTTATTTAAATAATACTATGTAAATATAATGTGTTTAAAAAAAAAAAATCAGTTTTTTTTGTTTAATGCATATCAACCTTCAGGGGTTATCTAAGGCCAAAGTCACATTGTAGAACAATAGTGGTGCTATTTAGCACATAGCTGGAGTTTGTATCTTTTCTAAGGGAATTAGTTCAAAAGTGAATGCAGTAATGTGATTGGTGTTCTGACTCATTTACCATGATGTCAAGGGTCCATCGTGTTAGTTCCTATGCCATGAAGACCCATCCCTCAAAAAGTATTGAGACTGGGGCTGTATTTAAAAAAGCAGAAATGAATAATGAATAAAATATTAATTTTCTTCAAAAAAGTCCCCTTGGTATTCAAAACAAGTTTTCATTTTTGGAAGAATCTCTGAAATTTTTCTTTTGAAATTATATTTATTAAATATCCTCAATGCAGCAATGGCCTAATCATGTGTTTCACTCAAAAATGTATTGAGATCGCAGGTCAAAGTGCATCAAATATTAGCATTGAATGATGTTGACTTCATATTTAGCCCTTCTTATCCTTTTATTAAATAACATGTCCAGCTGTGAACACATCTTTATTTAAATTTTAGATTAAAAACTTTGGTCTTGATTCTATTTCATTGCCCAGTTGGCTGAGGCTGTAGAATACACTGACTGCACATCTGCAGAGGGGTAAGCCCTTGTCCAACGAGTGTCCTGCATACGCCACTAAACAATCTGATGGTGAGGTTCCAGTGATGCTGGGGGTTTGGGAAATGTGAAGTACCCCTTCATTTTTATGGCTTCCAGGTCCACTCTGACCCGGAATAGTAGTACCTGATAAGGCTCTATCTTTGGGCTAAATAGAACTTAACTGCATACTCATGTTATGTTGAAATTCACTTTAGTCAGTAATAACAGTGGGGCCAGAGGTTATCTGCCTGAAACCATTTTTGTAAGGGTGAGTTACCTGCCCTTAGACTTTTTTTTTTTAGTTGTTGGTGTTACAAAATAAATGAAACACCTCGTGTGTTGATAGCAGTCCTGATGTGTTGCTTCGTTATTTGATTGGAAGTTATCTCATGTCTAAATGACTAACTGCACTTGCCAGAAAGAAAAAGGTAGGTTTCCGCTTTAAGGGTTTAAGTCAACAAATTCCCAACAGGCTAAACTGAATTGTTTGAATTTGAACCATTTGAAAAAACTTGAAATAGATATGTTTTTGACAATTAAACTGTATACTTTCATTTAAACTGTGTACTTATGCTAAACTGAATTGTTTGAAATGGAACTGTTTTTGACATTGAAACTGTATTTAAAGTAAACTGAATTGTTTAATATAGAACTGTTTTGATATTTAACTGTGTGTAAACAAAATTTGTACTTATACTAAACTGAATTAGCTGAATTCAAACTGTTTGAATGAACTGAATAACTTAAAATAAAAATGTTTTTGACAATTCAGTTGTGTAATCATGCTAAATTGTGTTATTTGAAATAGAACTGATTATTTGTATAAAAATGTATTCAGCATTAAATCACCTGCAAAGGTTGACATGCCATGAAACCCAAACAACCCAAACCCAATTCTATTTTACCACAAGCACTCAATGAATATATATTGATAATATGTTTAAATAATGCATAATATCATAAGATTATGTTTTATATAAAACATTGTATATAAAATCTTGTGTAAATAAAATGTTATCATTATCATTATGTCATGCTGACAGCATAGATCCTCCTGAGTCTCTCACCATCCATCCCTTTTATCCATTGCTCCTGGCAGGTCTTCCAATCAACATCCAGTGTCAGCACACAGCTAATGTAAATAAGTTCTTGGCACGTCAATATGTAGGGGGTCTATAGAGGAATGTCACTTTTGTATTCATCTTCACTTCTCCAGCAAGGCTTATTCATCTTATTTGGATATTTTTAAGATGGGAGGTAAGTGGCCGTTCAGCTACTATTTTCTGGGGGGTTGTTTCATGCATCAGTTCAAAATAGCATGTCATATTCTAGCGTAGTTCCTAACTTGCTTTTTAGTGATTACCAATGGTCCAGGAGATTGGGGTTCAATCCCAAATTGAGTTATATCAAAAACTCAAAAAATGGTACTTGATGCTGTCTTGCTTAACACTCAGCATTATAGGATAAGGATCCGTGGTAAAGCGGAGTAGTGCTCTCCTCTACACCTTGGTGTAGTAGCTATCAAAAAGGGAGCCTTTGGGTCCCCCCCAACAAAAGTCACCAACTTTGCTTTCCATAATATATATTATGACATTACTTATTTTTTAATAACGCTAACACAGATATGTATATACATATATATATATAAAAGTTAGTTCGCTATATTCATAAATAAAGAGGTTTTAATATTAGTGATAGATCATATAGATAGATATCTTATAACTGTGAAGACATAGAATCAGTGGTACTTGGTGAATGTCACTCTTTCACCTCTGAGATTGGTCAGATGATCACACCGGCAAGAAACTGTGCTTCTCACCTATGTGATCATCACATTGGTCCAAGATAGTGACAATCACCTAACACTACTGACTCTATGTCAACGTTCTCCTCATATATATATATATATATATATATATATCAGAGGAATGTTGATATTGAGTCAGTTGTGCTTAGTGATTGTCACTATCTTGTACCAATGTGATGATATATATATATATATATATATATATGTATTGAGTGAGCGAGAGAGAGAGAAAGAGAGAGAGACCCAGTAAATTAGCAAGCCAAAAATAAAATGATGATGGAAAACATTCAAGGAGAACTTTTGGAACAAATTTCGTATAAAACCAAAATTAAGAAATCTTTCAAAATTGATAGAAAATCAATAAATATATTGTTAAAATCAAACTTGTCCCAGGGCCAATATGACGATTAAAGAGATCAGAAACCTTTTCTCTTGTTTTAACAAAATACGCTTAAGGGAAAAAATTGTCACCTAAATATACCTTATGTACTCACACACACACACACACACATATATATATATATATATATATATATATATATTATTGCATGTAGTGTATATGTTGGCAGCAATCTATTGTCTATACAAGTTTGGTTAAAAATCAAGGAACTTATCTTTTTTTATGATAGTATGAATTTTTTAAATATTGCACTCAAACTAAACTAAAACAAATACTTCCTTTAAAGAAATCCACTAGGAAAAAATCAATTCATATGATTGAAAGCACTTAGGAGAAGAACCTTGAGCAACTTCTCTCTCTATTGGACCTTGATATAAAGAAACTAGCGAGAAAGCTGGAGTGAAAATCTAAAATCATAAAAAAGAAAGGTTCTGTGCTCTTTAACCAAACTTGTATGAACAAGATTTTTATCAAAATTTTTTTAGCAAAAACGAAGACATTTTTCTCTCTCAATACAACTATATTATGAATGATTTTTTTTTTTTTGGTTTTTCTTTTTTTTTTTCAGACACACCATTACAGTCAATGTCTTTGATGAAAGGGATACACCTCTACCCCTATCCCCTCCATCCCTCCCCTTTCATTTGCAATTTTCTCAAACCCGCTCCACCCCTCACATTTCCCTCTTTTTCACACAATTAATCCACCTCTGTCTAGTCAAACTGCTGAGGAAACCTGATACACTTGATGACACCTAGCCTTGACCATCTACCCAAATGGTCACAGTCAAAACTAATAACTCCCACCACTATCACTCATGCCTATATCTATTTCCTTCCCTGCTCTTTCCTTGTCTGTCTCTTGTATTTAGACCCTTTCTTTCCTTTTATACCTTTTTTACACTTTTACCATTATTTTATCTATTCACTCAATAGCTAAAATGTAGAAAAACTCAAAAGATTTTTTAGTCTGAAGGTCGTCTTTGAATAAAGAATAGAATATTACTATTCAACCCATCGTAAATGTTTGTTTTATCCACTTATTTTTATCATCTAGTCAGATTCACTTAAATCTATCTAAATGTATATATATAAAGTTGAAAAGTAAAGTTGGTGACCGTAGTTGAGGGCGACCAGAAGGCTCTCTTTTCATTAGCTACTACACGAAGGGGTAAGGGAGGGCACTACTCCTTTCCCTGGATTGCTCCACTTTACCCTTGGTACGTACCTTTTAGTGCTGAGTGTTAAGCAATGAGGTATCAAGTACCATTTTTTTAAAAGTCTTTGGTATGATGTCACCGGGGATTTCACCTTGGTGTCCTGGACTGTTGGCGAACACTCTACTCATTAGACCAATGAGCCAGTATATATATATATATATATATGTGTGTGTGTGTGTGTGTGTGAGAGAGTATGTGTATTTGTGTGCGTATGTATGTATCATAACTATGTTTAAACATTGCAATATAGTGATGATTGTAAAAGCATGAAACATATACATATATATATATATATATACACAGAGAAAGAGTGCTCAGTTGGCTGGGTCTGTAGAATACACTGACTGCTTCTCTGCAGAGAGTTAAGACCCCACCACCAATGGTGTCCTAGATATGACACTAAACAATCTGATGGTGAGGTTCCAGTTATGCTGGAGCTTTAGGGAATGTGGAGTACCCTTTCATTGCCATAGCTCCCAGATCCACTTTGGCCCAGAGTGGTAGCACCAGATAAGGTCCTATATATGGGTCAAATAGAACTAAACTGTGTACTTATGCTAAACTGAATTGTTTGAAATAGAACTGTTTTGACATTTAACTGTAAACTAAAACTATACTTATACTAAACTGAATAGTTTGAAATTTAATTTGGTGTTAAATAGCTTGAAAAGGGTTTATGTGCCATAAAACAAAATTACCAACCAAGAGAGAGAGAGAGAGTCAGAGATAGAGAGATAGAGAGACAGGCAGAAAAACTGAGCCAGTTAGCTAGGCTTTGAGACGGACTGTCAATGCAGAGTTTGATTGTTTCATTCGTAGTTTTGAGTGAACATAAACCCATAGATATCTTGGGTGTATTCACCAACCCCTCACACAGGCAGGATATGACACAAGGTCAATTTTTAAGCAGAATTTAACAGGTTTCAATTTAGAGTTTTCTTTCTCCTAGACTAGTTGCCTCACCAAGGCTGAAGAAACTAGTTTACCCAACTATTTACGAATATTTGGAGAGAGAATAATTGGATTCATACCTTTCAATCAGCCTAGTTCCGGATTTGAACATTTTTTGCCGTGTTCATTTCCTATGATGATAACCCTTGCATAGATATCTTGTTAGTACATCTTCGGTTAGCAGCATTTAAGTCCTGGAGAGCAGATATACAAATTCTGTTGAATTTATCTCTCAAATTGAATTGCAGCTTTTAAAGACTGAATGTGTGTATCTCAATTAGAAAGTAGTGGTTGGCTTTGTTAAAAATATTTAACTCTCTCAGCCACAAAGCATATTGTTAGTAATATTGACTAATAGATATTTATTCCAGCAGGTTAACAGATCAGAGCATTAAGTGATGGCTTGATATAAACAGATCAAAAACAGATCAAAAGATCTAATGTAGATGTGAAAATAAGTATTATTTTCAAGACACCTGATCAGGTTGAGTTTGCTGTGCAGAGCAATTCAGCTAAACAAGAGAACAGATCAGTGATAGGCTGACAGATGTCGAGTGTTTCATGAACTCTTTATCAATCGATCAACTGATTAATCAATAAATTGATTTACTGATAGGTAGGCAGACGGGTATAAACAGCTTTAAATTGAGGCTTTAATGTATTGATCAACGAATACGATTGATTGATTGGTTGTCATAATTGGAAAATATAAGAATGTAATGAAGGGGACATGGAAAGACAGATTGAAGGAAAGAAAAGAAGAAGAGGTTGTGAAAGAGATAGAGAGAAAGAGAGAGAGAGACAAAGAGAGATTGAGAAAAAGTTTTAGAAGAGAACAAAGGAGATAAAAAGAGAGAAAAAGAGGAGGGGACATAGACAGCTTAGTAAAAGAGAAAGAGACAGATTGACAGACATAGAAAAAAATGGCAAAAATTAAAGACTATGTTTCTGAGAGGGATTGAAAAAATATATAGAGACGAAGATGGTAGAAGAATAAATATAATAGGAATAAAAATACCACGCAAAAGTAAGGGAGTGAGAGGGAGTGGAAGATAAAATAGTAAAGGAAAGTGAAAATGAGAGATAGAGAGAAGAAAGATAGAGTAAAACAGAGAAAGAGGGCCTGGGAGAGAGAGAATTAGAGAGAAAGAGAAAGAGTAAATGTGAAAAGGAGTTTGAAGAGAAATCTGTAAAAGAGAAAAGAAATTAGAATGAGAGAGAAAAGATAGTAAAATAAAAAGAAAGAAAAAGAGAAACTAATTGGAGAGAAAGAAAGACACTAAAAGTGAAAGAGAGAGAGAGAGGGGGAGAGAGAGAGAGTAATAGATATTTGTAAAAAGAGGGATTCTTAAAGCAGAAGAAGAAAAGTTGTTTAACAGAGAGAGAGAGAGAGAGAGAGAGAGAGATTAAGGGAAAATAAAAATGAGATTGCAAGGGAGAGGAGAAAAAGGTGTTAAAAGAAAGAGTGAAGAAAAGCAAAAGTAAACGTAAGAGGGAAAAAGAGTAGGAGACAAGTGATAAAAGAGAGAGTGAGATAGAGTGAAAGTGGGAGAGTAGATAGTTGAACTGAATGAGTCAGAAAGAGAAAGAGAGATAAAAATGTAGTTAAGAATACAAAGAGAAAGTGGAAATAAGAGGGATAAGAAATGTAGTCAGAGAAAGTGAAGGTACAAATAAAAGAGAGAGAGAGAGAGAGAGAGGTAAATGAAAGAGAAAGTGAAAGTAAGAAGTGAAAAATAAAGCAAAAATATATTAAAATGTTGGTAAAAGGCAAAAAAAACGTCAATGTCCACTACAACTATAACTAACAATCATAACAACAACCAACAAAAAGATAAAGAAACTAATCAAAACAATAAAATATATTTAGCACTTAAAATGAATGTGCGAGGTTTGCTTAACAGTTAAAAACACATAAAATAGAATCAACAAGCTTAAATTTTAGACAAAGGTAGCTTGTGTGCACTTAAGGAAGGCATGAACCAATCCCTCCCTACAGATGAAATCAGCGATTATTTCCAGCTACAATAATATACTATTGTGATGCTGATAAAAGAAAGACACGGGGAACACAAAAAAGTAGATAGAAAAACATATATATTCAAGTAAAAGAAACAAGATACAAATAAACCTGTTAAGACAGTAGTTAGTTAAGAGGAAGCTGAGAGTCCGGTGGTGTAGCGACTATCTGTCCACTATGCAAGTGGTATCACACGTGGCTGTGTCACGTGGGCGTGGTCATGCGCCCCCTACTGAACAAGCGTCCGGTATTGCCAAAAATAACTTCGGCCCTGTCAGCATTCCTCTTATTAGGGCCACCTCAGGTGCCAGGCAATAAACCCAACCCAACTTTAGGGGGTAAAAGCCTGGGGAAACAGCCTCGTGGGGCCGGAGGAAATCTCCAGTGCTGAGCCCTGCTGACCAATACATAGCCAACCGAAGCACACGCCAAACAACTGGAGAGGCAAATCAAACACGGGGTTTGGTCAACTTCCTCTGATGGTCTGTTGACATGTATTTATGTGGGAGGATGAGTCTATCATATAGGGAGTACAACATATACAACCCTGTACAAACTGTCATATGCTATTTTGAGTTGCATTGTAGAGAATGTGATTGGGGACCGGAGCTCAAATCCTGGGTGAAACTCTTTGTTTCACTTTGTGCAAATGCTCTTCAGAAAAGCATTTATCAATCAGTTCTCCTCCCTCCAGCTATGTGTGAATAGAGGGTTTGGCTTATCTAATCGTATATCAACCTTTGGAGGTTAATTAATGCTGAACCAATTCTTATAGAAGAACACTAGTGGTATTATTGGACCCATAGTTTGGGAATAAAGAGGTTCATGCCTTTCCTAAGAGTATTAGTGCAAAAGTGAATGTAATAGTGTAGCTAGAATTGGAATTCACTTATTACAACGTTGCAAACCAGCATGATAGCCATTATGCGTTGTGTACAAAGAAGATGATCGACAATGCTGATGTATAAAATATAATATGCTTCTTTTTGTTTTTTTTATTAACCGAAATATATGTAGGGGTAGAGTATGAGAAAATCAGAGATGGCTGAAAAGCAAACATGGAGCGTTTTTTATGTGATTACTCTGCCTTTCTGATCTGTTTTGCCTGGGTTAAAATTCTCTCTTGGTTTATATAATTTTCTGGACGTCTACGCATTACACTGTGCTTGGACACGCTCCTTGTCTAACATGTCACCTACACAACCTACGTGACACTTCTGCTGAGGAAACAGCTGAATCCTATATACCTTAGGAAATAAGTGGGTATCCTGTTATGTCACCCACACAACCTGCACAGTATTTCCTCTGAGGCAACTTCCAGTTTACCCTAGAAAATAAGTGCATATCCTGTCATGCCACCAACACAACTTATGTGACATGTCAAAGGAATCTTCCTGTCACTATCCAACATATGCCCAGGGAACTCTCCTGTAAATAGTTGGGCAGTGTAGGCTCTTGAGCCTAGATTGGGCAACGAGTCTAGGAGAAGGAAAACTCAGAACTCAAATTAGCTGTACTCTGTTTAAAAATTTACATTATGTGATATTCTGCTTGTGGTCAAGGTATTATTTAAGTATATGCTTGGAAAAGATTTGGTCATCACTCATCCTTACTGCTCTGAGAAATGCTATGAAAAGATCTGGCAGAGGACCTTAATAATCTATTGGTTTATTGAATAATTTGATTATTAAATAAGAGAAACATTGGTTGGAGGGTTGGTGTTTTATGGCATATTAATCCTTGTGGGTTATTCAATGCCAAATCCACTATATATATATATATATATATATATATATATATATATATATATAATTTGTAAGTGAATAGTTTGTTGGTAACTTTATTTTCAAGTGAGTTATAAGAGCTTTCTTTCCCACTGGCAAATGGTTTCAAGAAGTTATTTACAAAGCTTTTTGCTTAGATGTGGTGCAAGGCCGAATGAATGGTGTACTCAATGAGACTTTAACTCACTCATGAAGGTCTTCCAGTCTAGCTTGCAAGCCCTTTACACCACCGGAAGCACCCTAAATGGTTTCAAGTATTTTTACCTAACTTTTATAATTCTAATATTCATTTGTTCGTACACAGTTAAATAGTTTCAAATATTTTTATCCCATATTTCACTTGATATTTATGATTCATTTGCACACAGTTAAATGGTTTCAAGTATTTTTGTCTAACATTAATAATTCTACATATCAAGTATTACCAGCCCACCAACTGGATTTCTGCCAAGGGGGGAGACTCCTCACAAGTGTCTTGGATAAAACAGTAAGCTACTCGATGGTGAATCTCTAGGCTCGGGGTTTTGGGCAATGTTAAGTACTCCTCATTGCCATTACTCCTTGGTCCACTCTGATCTGGAGTGGTAGCACCTGATAGGGTTCCATGTATAGGTAAAATAGAACAGCTTGATCATTTAAACTGTGTACAAACAAATGACCCATGTTAAATTGAAATGTTAGAAAACTCTTTGACCATTTAATTGTGTGTAAATAAACCAATTAGTATTGAATACTTGAAACCTGTATGCAAAGTAGAATTATTGATATTACACAGATGATCTTGGTACCATTCAACTGTATGCAAATGAAGAAATAGTGTTGAATAGAATTATTAGTGTTGAATAGCAATACTTGGAACCATTTAAATGTGTAGAAACAATAGCAATATTTATGTGCAAACAAATTAGCCCTAACTTACTTATAAATAAATTCACTGGCTCATTGGCCAAGTGGGTAGAGTGTTTGCCGATAGTCCAGGAGACCTGGGTTCAACCCCAGGTTGAGTCATACCAAAGACTTTAAAAATGGTACTTAATACCTCCTTGTTTAACACTCAGCAATATAAGGTACGTATCAAGGGTAAAGTGGAGCAATCCAGGGAAAGCAATTGCGCTCTCCCCAACACCTTGGTGTAGTAGCTATTGTAGTAGCTTTGGGTCACCCTTGACTATGGTCGCCAACTTTACTTTTTACTTACAAACTATTCATTCACAAATGATATATGTATAACTGTTTAACTGTACAAACAAATCACATATGTTAAAGCAAATTTTTAGTGTTATATAGAAATACTTGAAACCATTAAACTGTGTGCAAACAAATAATTAACAATGAATAGAATTATGTAAGCAAAAGAATGAGCTGGAGATCATTTAAAAATGTTATCTACAAAATGTGTTTATAACTCATATATGTTTATTATATATGTATTAACAGAATTTGGCATTAAGTAACCTGCAGAGGTTGGTATGCTATAAAACCCAACCAAACACAAGTATTCCCATGTAATATTAATAATAGACACACAAAAATTGGTTTCAAATAACTCATAATAATAGTCCTTACTAAATAATTGAGCAGTTCTTTTTTATGTATAAATGGGACTTTAGGAGATACTACTAATCCAAGCCATAGTGTACCTGGGAGTAATGACAGTGAAAAGCTTCTTCATATTCTCCAAAGCAGACCAGGAACCTCACCATCAGATACAGTTTAGTGTCATACTCAGGACACTTATTAAGGGAGTACTACCTCTCTGTAAGACCGGCTCATTGGCCAAGTGGGTAGAGTGTTTGCCAATGGTCTGGGAGACTTGGGTTCAATCCTGGGTTGTGTCATACCAAAGACTTTAAAAATGGTACTTGATACCGCCTTGCTTAACACTCAGCAATATAAGGTATGTATCAAGAGTTAAGTGGAGCAATCCAGGGAAGAGAGTAGCACCCTCCCCTACACCTTGGTGTAGTAGCTATTGAAAAGAGAACCTTTGGGTCGTCACCCTCGACTACGTTCGCCAACTTTACATTTTTACTTACCTCTCTGAAGAGATGCTGTCAGTGTATTCTACAGCCTCATCTGACAGGCTAGATAAAAAGAACCGTTCATCTCAGAACCATAAAAGAACTTAAAGATAATGTTAACATTACTATCAGAGAGTAGGTAATACATCATAAAGACAATAGAGGAAAATTCTGAGGACAAGACCTATGCATGGTTGATAAATGACAAGATTCTATGATAAGTGTAATGAAACACATTGCCTGTAGACAACCATATTCTTGGGGTCAAATTTGTGACCCCAGAAGTGCAAATGTGATATGCATATCAGTTTCACAGGAGAAGAAAGCATGAAAGGAAGAGATTGATGATATCACTGAAGATGATGTGGGATAAAAAGTAAGAAGACTTAAGGCATTTTTGAGAGACATTCACCGAGAAGACAATGAAGAAATAAATGCAAAAGCTGGAACTAAGCTCATGTTCCAAGATATCTGATTTGGGTTAATATCTTGAAGGAATGAGCCCAGCTTTATTTAATCATTTAATTATAAGCGTGCTGTCAGTTGGTCATACAGTTCTCTCAAAACTTTTGGGAGAAATAAAAGTTAAACTATTTACATGGCTTCTCATATTTACCCAACCCCTCCACTCGGGCAGGATATGACACAAGGTCACTTTTTAAGTGGAGTTTGACAGGTTTGAATTCAGAGTTTTCCTTTTCCTAGACTTGTTGCCTCACGAAGGCTGAAGAACCTAGTCTGCCCTACTATTTACCCATAGCTGGAAGGAGAATAATTGGATTCATACCTTTCCCAAGTGCTATGTGAAATGCAATTAGTCTCGTCCAGGATTTGAACTCGTGTCACCGTGTCCATTTCCTATGACGATAACCATTACACCACGGGCACTTCCCTATTTACATGGCTTCGATGTCTTGTGATTTCTCCCATCCACAAGACAGTCACCATTGGTGTTTTGATTCAGCAGTGTCAGTTCAAATCATTGTTCTTAATTCCGAAAGAGATTTAATGACAAAAAAATAGATTGACAAATAATGATATGAGAAAGATAAAGTAAAAGCAGATCAGAAAACATAAATGATAATTTTAAGCGATATAAAACTGTGTGTCTGCGTCCGCACCTTTTATTCTCTAAAAACAAGAGTGTGAAGAGTTTTAATATGTGATGTTACTTTGATACTATTCATATCAAATTAGTACACCATGGGGAAAATTGGTTTAAAGTGGGTTGCTTACAGGAAGCAGGTCTCCAGTGGTGTCTGTTAAAAAATTGCTCTTGCACTTTCAGCATTCCTTAAAAGGGTGCCTTTGGCACAATGCAGTGAACCCATCACTTTCCTCAGTTAGTTTAGCAGGCAGGTGCTGCAAGGAGGGAAAACTCCTTGTACGTAATCTAGTGTTGTATACTCATCAAACATGATTTACACAATTCAATGAATAAAACACACTTTTTATGAAAATACATCTCTCATTTTATTCTCAAAAGGGGCCCACAGTTTTTTTGTTAGTTGAGAGATAGATGGAGACACATATACTCAGAGAGGGGACTTCTTGTCCCATATCTTCTTCCGGGAGCCGGTGGGTGCCAACGCTTGCACTCCCTTGCAGAGAGATCTGAGACGCCTTTGATCGATTGCGTGTCCCTGGCTTGACTCCAAATTCTCTGCACTATGTCTAAATCTGATTGCATGGTTCACATCATGTGGTCTCCTTCCAGTTACACACCTGTTGAACCTGACTGCCCTGACACGTTGTCATCCCCCTGTTTACTAATTACAATGTGACAGCTTGTCAAAGCTCATGGGGTCACTAGGAACGAGCCAAAAATCTATGTCATATGTTATATAACATTAGATAACTTTTAAACCATCTGGCATTCATTCCAGATAGTTTGATTACAATATGCATACTTCTATACTCTGAAGATGGACTGAAAAGTTTATAGGTTAAAAAGTTTTATGATAATGTTATAACTGCTGTTGATGACTTTTTGTCCAATGGGATTCAAACACTGCAACACTGATGGAAGAAATGGGTGGAATACAAAGGGGACTATGTTGAAAAATAAAACTATTTGGTCACATTCCATGAGAGCATCTTGGTCTGCCTATGAACTTTTCATCATACTCTTGTATTTGTCAAATTTTTCAACATGCATTATATTTTAATAACTAACAACATTTATCAATGAAATGGTGATACGTACTTGCATAAGAATTTCTAACTGAAGGATTTATTGAATAATTATTTTGTGTCATTCATTTTTAAGTAGCTTTGTTTCTTTAACCGTCTCATTGGCCTAGTTGGTAGAGTGTTCGCCAATGGTCTGGGAGACCTGGGTTCAATCCCAGGCTGCGTCATACCAAAGACTTTAAAAATGGTACTTGATACCTCCTTGCTTAACTCTCAGCAATATAAGGTACATATAAAGTGGAACAATCTAAGAAAGGAGTTGTGCCGTCCCCTACACCTCAGTGTAGAAGCTATTGAAAAGGGAGTCTTCTGGTTGCCCTCGGCTATGGTTGCCAACTTTACTTACTTACTTATATAAGCAATATACAGGGTGCTAACAGTGAATTAACTAAATTACACTGACAACTCACATTATCTGGTATATATATATATATATATACAAAAGCTACCAAGTCTCCAAATGATTTTAGAATCTCCTGCAAGTCTTTCACACTGTTTCCTTGTTTACATTGTTAAATTTTATATTTATCCTTGCCTTCAATTCATCTTTGGTATTGCAAGGTATTTTGTTAGTCCCTTTTTCAACCACAATCCACATCTAATAATCAAGGGGTCTGCACTCAGGAGAGTTAGGGAGCCAGTCATTAGGGGTGATGTGTTTGTTGAAATTTTCTGACAGCCAACACATAATTCTAGTTCGTGTGTCAAGGTGCAGTGTCCTGTTGCTAGATATAGGGTCTGCCATCTGCTGCCCTTTCTAATGTAGGGAAGCACTACTTGCTCCAGGCACATAATATAAGCCTCCATGTCAAGTATGAAGCCATGTGGAAAGATTAATGAAGATCTAATGTCTCCATGACTTGGGACATTCACAAAGACCATGATATGGACTTGGTGCTTGGTTATCCTCAACATCAGTACATCGTGTGGGGACAGAGCTAGCCAAAAGTTGTTCTGTGAATTCATTATCTGATCCTTACAGATATCTTTCTCCTCTAAGAAAAACCAAAGCATAGGCGGTTGGAGGAGATGCTTGAGTTCAAAAGGTTTGCAGCATTGCTTTTCCTCTTGTCTTTCATAGCCTGTGATAAAAATTTGTCCTTTCTCATGTCTTTGTACACTTCGTACCGGATGAGAAACTCAGACATTCCCATGTCTCTGGCTATGGTCCCAATTTACTTGTAGGGATTGTTATTAATTATGAACTGGATCACAACAATGATTTTGGAAGTTCTTTTCATGTCAAAACAATCTGAATGTTTGTAATGACAATTAGATTCATCCAACATTTTTTTAGATTTTCTGCTTTATCCTCAGATTCACATTGAAACACTGTGAAATCTTCAAATTGGAGCTTCTCTCATGAATGCAGGCTGTTTCCAATTTTCTGGAGGAGGGAATTGCATCCCTGAGCTGCTTTTCTTCAAGATGATATCCAGTTAACTTTTGTTTGCTGCACTGAGGACAAAACCTGAAACAAACCCAGTGCATGCACAAAATTTATTATTCAAAATGGTGACAATTTGCCCATCACATCTCACATTTATGGATAACATTTAGACTGAAGTTATTGTGAAGAATGTTTTTACTCAACACCTTCTCAACCAAAAATATGCAACACATAGTCAACTTTTTAACCAAATATAAAGTAAAAACATGGAGGGTAACTCGAAGGCTCCCTTTTCAATAGGTACAACACTGAAGTATAGGAGAGGGTGCTACTCCATTCCCTTGATTGCTCTGCTTTACCCTTGGTCCTTACTGAGTGTTAAGCAAGGTGGCATTAAGAACCATTTTTAGAGTCTTTGGTATGACTCGAACAGGGATTGAGCCCCGGTCTCATGGACCATTTACGAACACTCTACTCATTTAACCAATGGGCGATTTTGAATTCAGAGTTTTCATTGTGATGTAAGTGTAAAAAGAAATAATTGTAACTTCTTAAATCTTTCTTTTTTACTAATTTACCCATAACTTAGCAATGGGACAGAACTCTTGCTAAGCTTTCCTTTATCATGCTATTATTGAAACAAAAAGAAAATTTTAGCTTTTTGGATATTCATTGTATATATTTCACAATAAATTCATTTTTCTTTTCATGAAAATATTTTGGGCTTTGTTAAGAGTGACAGATTCAAATGGAATTAATATAAGGACTAATATAAAATAGTTTTGTCAAAAATATTGTAACAACAAAAAATCTTGTAGAGGGAAGAGAACTTTTATCAAATCTTTCTCTATCCCGATTAAGCAATTTACATGATTTATCGGAAAAATTGAATTAACTTATTTCAAAGCCATGATGAAATAGGACAAATAATCTGGGGGCACCTTATTGTGAATGAATTGACAAACTCTTACTAATATGGTTTCTCATTCAATAGTAAAATATCATTAAGTGAGCTTTCACAATTGGGATAACATTTGGCTTCCAATAAGAGAAAGCCTTACTGTATGTTTATGAACAGAAACTCTCTTGCAGGGTTGCACAGTCTGTGGTGAAATACTATTGGATGATTTTGTGCCTTATCAGACTGTTGCATTCACAATGATCATTTCAACCAATTCTGTGTGGTTCATGCAAGGATTTTGGCAAAACATTTTATCACTGTTGACAGTCAACATGTGGCTCACTGTGATTTTGAGATGCTATTAAATCACAAATAAGATTAAGTTTAGTTGGTTGGTTTTATGGCATATCAACCTTAACAGAGTTATTTTATGCCAAAGCTAGTTTAACAATTAATTATATTTGGCACAAAAATTAACTATCATTTTATTCAGGAAATTTTTTTAATATCTGATTTCAATATCAATATTTTAAGAGCCAATGAATTAATGTTGTTCAAAATCATTTTAAACATTATCTTAAAAAGATCTATTTGACTCAGAGATAGGACTCTAACCAGTACTAGCACATTGGAAGTGGTTCTGAATATAATGATGATAAAAGGGTTACTCAACAATTACAGAGGACAATGCATCAAACTTTATGGCTGGATGCAGATTAGTGTCAATCCCAGGATATCCTTTTTTGTTGGGAAGTCTTACCATTCTGTAAGGATGGTGCTGGAATATTCAAGATTCTTGTTGGCATATTGTTATATAGTGATTAGGTAGAATGTAACAAGGCAGCTTATGAGCATAATGGATAAGGACATTTTAAACTGTTTGTAAAGTGGTTGGGGTATTAGGAAAAGTGTATGATGTCTCAGGAGAAGTACTTTTAAAAGGGAGAAAAGCATCATTACCTTAGGGAGGTTATTTCTTTTTAATTCTGTATAATTATTTCTTTTATTCATGAATATTTTTCGTGAATATTAAATGGCTCGAAACTTTCTGGATATATTTATAAAGTCTGTTCAGTAACTTATTTAACTGCATTTACTTTATGTTTTCTATGGAGTGCTCATATAAATGCACACATTTTCTGTGTCTGTGGATTGATAAATAGGGTTCATGCCTTTTACTACTGACCCTGACTACTTCACTCTTTTTCTTGGATGCTTTATCTTTGTTGCTGCACAGCTTAGAATTGCTAAAAATCTCAGCCATCAGTGTAAACAGCACGTGAATAAATATGTTGGCTAGAGGAAGAGAAATAGATCTTAAAACACGGCTTTGCATGGCACGACTCCTCCTACTCTTTTATTTATTCATTAATTCATTTTTCATTTTTTTTTTGACATGACTCATTTGCATAAACTGTTCATTGCCTTGTTCTGCCTCTCTCTCTCTCTCTCTCTCTCTCTCTCTCTCTCTCTCTCCCCGCTTGCATACATCCTATTGTCTTCCTTCCTATTTCTCACGGACATTATCTCCTTTTCTCTCTTTTGCTGTTCATCATTCTTCCTTTCTTCTCCCTCTCTCTGCTCTTTATTTCTCATTCATTGTATTTCCACCTCTTTTTCTATTTCATTCTTTACTCCTACCACTTCTCCTGTCTTTTTACTCATTTATCGTCTCCTCTTTCTCTTTTCTCTCTCTCTCTCTCTCTCTCTCTCCATTTTCCCTCTTGCATTATCTCTATATCTTTCCTTCTTTATTCATTGTCTATTACTCTCTTTCTCTCTCTCACTCTCTCTCTCTCCCCATTTCCCCTCTTGCATTATCTCTATATCTTCCCTTCTTCATTCATTGTCTGTTACTCTCTTTCTCTCTCTCTCTCTCTCTCTCTCTCCCCATTTTCTCTCTTGCATTATCTCTATATCTTTCCTTCCTCATTCACTGTTTATGTCTCTCTCTTTCTCTCTCTCTCTCTCCATTTTCTCTCTTGCATTATCTATAAATCTTTCCTTCCTCATTCCCTGTTTATGTCTCTCTCTTTCTCTCTCTCTCTCTCTCTCTCTCTCCCCATTTTCCCTCTTACATTATCTCTATATCTTTCCTTCCTCATTCATTGTTTATTGCTCTCTCTGTCTCTCTCTGTCTCTCTATTTTCCCCCTTGTTATCTCTATATCTTTACTTCCGCATTTATTGTCTATTGCTCTCTCTCTCTCTCTCTCTCTCTTTCTCTCTCTCAATTTTCCCTCTTGCATTATCTCTATATCTTTCCTTCTTCATTCATTGTCTAGTGCTTTCTCCCTCTCTCTCTCTCTCTCTCTCTCTCTCTCTCTCTCTCTCTCTCTATTTTCCCTATTGCATTATCGCTCTATCTTTCCTTCCTCATACACTGTCTATTGCTCTCTCTCTCTCTCTCTCTCCATTTTCCATCTTGCATTATCTCTCTCTCTCTCTCTCTCTCTCTATTTTCCCTCTTACAGTATCTCTATATCTTTCCTTCTTCATTCCTTGTCTATTGCTCTCTCTTTCTCCCTCTCTCTGTCTTTCTCTCTCTCTCTCTCTCTCTCTCCATTTTCCCCCTGGCTTTATCTCCATATTTTTCCTTCCTTATTCACTGACTATTGCTCTCTCCCTCTTTCTCTCTCTCTCTCTCTCTCTAGTTTCCCTCTTTCATTATTTTTATATCTTTCCTCCTCATTCATTGTCTATTGCTCTTTCCCCCTTTCTCTCTCTCTCTCTCTCTCTCATTCTCCATTTTCTCTCTTGCATTATTTCTATATCTTTCATTCCACATTTGCTGTCTATTGCTCTCTCCCTCTCTCTCTCTCTTTATATTTCTCCATTTCTCTCTCTCCTTTTCCCCCTTGCATTATCTCTATATCTTTCTTTCCTAATTCATTGTCCATTAGTCTCTTTCTCTCTTTCTCTCTCTCTCTCCCCATTCCCCCTTGCATTATCTCTATATCTTTCCTTCCTCATTCATTGTCTATTGCTCTCTCTCTCTCTCTCTGTCTCTCTTTCTCTCTTTCCATTTTCCCTCTTGCATTATCTCTATATCTTTCCTTCCTCATTCACTCTCTATTGCTCTCTCTCTCTTTTTCTCTCCCCCCATTTTCCCTCTTGCGTTATCTCTATATCTCTCCTACCTCATTCATTGTCTATTGCTCTCTCACTCTTTCTCCCTCTCTCTCTTTGACTTTGCCATTCTACTTTTTCTCCCCTCTTAGTTTTTTTATTTTATTTTATCACCTCTTTCTCTCGGATCATTTTTTTAGCCTATGATTTGTTCTTGCCTTCACCCATATTTTCTAACTTTCTCTTCCTTTCTGCATACTACTTGTGTAAATACGTATGTCTATGGTGGTTCTTTATAAACATGTGACTATATTTAAATATACATGCGTGTGTATGTGTGAGCATGCATAAATTATTCCCATCCATTAAGGTAGCACCCTCATACTCCTTCCTTCAGTCTCCTCCATTACTCACCCACTTCTTTGATTCTTACAGTTTTTTATTCTCTTCTCTAAGAAAGGCTTATGGACACACACACGCACACATACGCACACACACACACACACACACACACACACACACATGCACTCAGTGAAAGGTACCTTCATAAATTCATTCACATGCACACAAAAACAGCGACATAGTTGCAATGAACAACACGTGCATCAGAACAAACATCAAGGTAAATGCACTAACACACAAAAAAAAAAAAAAAAAGAAAAAAAAAGAGAAATGCATATGCACTGACAAAAAACAATTGCAGATTAAAGGATACACATTCTTGCACAGGTGTAAATGCATACGTATACAAATGAAAACAAAAACAAAAAAAGTAGACATATACAGAAAAGGAAACATTCAAAAACATAAACTGGGAGGAGTCTTTGTGGTGCAGTGGCTAACTTGCTAATTAGCAACAGTGCAGTAAGCAAGTTCAAACTCTAGTCACAATATGATGTTCACTTCCTTGTGAAAGGCATGGACTCTCTTATCCCCACAGCTCTACTAAAATATCACCACAACTGTTCTTCAACAAAAATAGTTTTGATATTAAATAACTTCTCCTTCATTTTAGATTTGTTGCACAGCTCTCACCTTTGAATGGGCCTCACCTGTGCAGAAATTTCGTCTGAGATTCAAATTAGTTTTTCTAGTTTTAAAAGAAATGGTAATATATTGACACAAAAATAATGTTCAGCTTTCTTAGTGAGGCTTGGAACTTTTTGTATGAACCTCATATAAATATAAATACATATATATGAGTGTTCTTGTCTATGTGTTGTTCCTATCTTTAAATCCACCTTTCAACACTGTGTCTTGTTTTTGTCTGTCACTGCTATACTCTCTGCGTCTTTGTATCACTTCTTTCTACAGACTTATACACACATATATCTACTCACATTTAAATATTAACACACATGCCAATTGTTTATATCTGTTAGTTGCCTCTTTCTTCTTTCTTAGTAGTCCTACTCTCTTATCTGTGCCTCTCTCTCATTCTCTTTCTCTCTCTCTTTCTCTTTGACATAGTGGCTGGCTTTCTTCTAAGAAGCCATATTACAGCTGCTTCCACAAGATAGCAAGAGACATTGGTTCCCAGCGAGTAGGAAGCCAATGCAAAGATAGTAGCACCTGCAGTAGAGGTATTAAAATGAGTTGCAGAAGCAGTAAATATTTACACTGTTTGTAAAGATGAGAGCTTTGACTGAATCCTCATCTTCAGCATGAGTTCTCTATTTTCAATCACTATTATACACGGTAAATGCTTAAGGTAAAAATTGTATCATCAAGCAATTAATAATTTTCCCAATAATGGTTGCATATATATATATATATTTTTCTGTATATATAAATAAAAAATACATTTATCCTCTTTTTTATATTTTGTAGTGCTCAGTGTCCACTCACAGTTTTAAAATATTAAAATTAAGTTTTCAAATAAATAGATAAATAACTGATAAATAAATAAAAACTGAATTCTTCATGAATAAAATTATGCCAGCTCATTCTAAATTTGCTTTTTTAAAATCATTTTTTAAACCTTAATGATAATATATATCTTTATATATATATATCTCTTTAAGAAAAAAAACCCAGCCACAATAGGATCCTAATGTGACCGGTTTTTGTTTTTCTTAAAGAAATTATTGCTCGGTGATGTCAGTTACAATGAGTTCTTTACCAGGAAAATTTAAATGTTCATAGTTGAATGAATTTTTGTCCTGACAGAATTATTCCCAACTCTGATTTAACTCGACTGAATTTTATATATATATATATATATATATATATATATATATATATATATATATATATATATATATTATGATCAAGTTTTAAAAAATGATTTTGTAAATATATATAAATATATGTGTGTGTGTGTGTGTGTGTGTGTGTGTTCTTGGTGCTCATGGTGCAATAGTTCTCATTGTAGGGAGTGAACTTATATCCTTGGGAAAGTGATAGTAGGACTGACTTGTATCTTTAACCTTGGTATAGTAACTAGGCAAGGAAATAGAAAACTGAATTGAAACCAGTTGTAGACTCATAAAGGAATTGACTTCATCAGGTTAATCCTGCCCAAGACACACTACATGAGTAGCACTCCATGTTCAAACTAGTTTATGGGATATATATATATATATGTATATATATATCATCTGGTACAAGGCTATAATAATGAGGAGACCCAAATGATCAAATATACTGTAATAATAGTAGCCTATGAGAACTGCTTGTTAACTTCTTGAAAGAGATATCCTACATGGTATTTACCTAACTTAGCCCAGTCTGGCACATGGCTATAACTGAGGAACATTTGATAAAGATCAAACTTCCTTGAGCAATCAATGTCTGTGAGACTGATTTGTTAATTAATACCATGCAGCAAAGTGTGCCATTTCTTAATCTTATCTGAGTCTCGTTCAAGGTCACACTTGTTTGAAGCACTAAAAAATCAGTCTGTAAAATGAGATTTCTAAACATAGTGTCATATTGTGTGTTTTATATGATGTGATGCTAGGTTAGTAAAATACTGTGAGTGAGATAGTTTTTTTACTGGATGCTTGGCTCAGTTGGCTGGGACAGTAGAATACACCGACTGAATCTCTGCAGAGGAGTAAGATTCTCCTAACAAATGTCCTGGATATGACACTTAACAATCTGATGTAAAGGCTCCAATAATGCTGGAGCTTTAGCGAATATGGAGTACCCTTTCTTTACCATCACTCCCAGGTCCACTCTGGCCTGGAGTGGTTGCACTCGTTCGGGTCCTGTATATTGGTCAATTAGAAGTAAACTGTGTAATTGCATTATACTGAATATTTTGAAATTAACTGTGTTTACATTTAACTACGATAAGCTATCGATCATATGGAAGTCAGACCTCATAAAATGAAACGCAGTTTCTCCCAAGCTGTGGTCGTATCGATACTGCTACATGGATGCACAACGTGGACGCTTACAAAATGGCTGGAGAAAAAGCTTGACAGCAATTACATAAGAATGCTGCAAGCAATATTGAACAAGTCCTGGAGGCAACACCCAACAAAGCACCAACTATACGGCCACCTACCTCCTATCACGAAAACTATCTAAGTTAGACAAACCAGACATGCAGGACACTTCTGGAGAAGCAGGGACGAGCTCATAAGTGATGTACTCCTATGGACCCCCACATATGGCCAAGCAAAAGCGGGACGGCCAGCTCGAATATGCATACATACAGCAGCTCTATGAGGATACAGTATGTAGCCCTTAAGACCAGCCAGAGGTGATGAACAATAGGGACAAGTGGTGAGAGAAGGTCTGGGATATCCATGCTGGTGGCGCGACATGATGATGATGACATTTAACTGTGTGTAAACAAAAAACTGTACTTATACTAAACAGAATTGTTTGAAACTTTTTTATCAAAATGACTTAATTTGGTGGTAAATTCAAAAGAGTGCTGATGGGACAAGACATAGAAGTTAAAAATACTTTGCTTATCTTGTTGTACGGCCTCTTATTCCCCATCTTGCACTCTACCCAAGTAAGCTGAACAAGCCATTATGAGCACTGCTGGAGAAGTAAAGACTAGCTCATTAGCAACTATCTCATATGGACTCCTACACATGGACATACCAGTGTTAGCCAACAAGCAAAAACTTGCATTCATCATCTATCTATAGATACGGGATGGCATCTAAAAGACTGAGTAAGTGAAATAGTTGATAGGAACAGATGGTGAGAGATAGAGAAAGGAATCTATGCTATTTGTATGCCATGATTATTATGATGATGATAAAATTTACTTTAGTCTGGCACAAAGCTGTATTAGTAGTATTAGTAGAGTTGTCTTTGTTTGGATCCAGCTCCTGACACAAACTAACGATTTTGAAACAAATTTACTTACTAATCAGTTACCTGAATTAATTGTTGTTTACTAAGTTGAAGTTTGTCTGGTATACATATTTACCCAACCCCTCCGCTCGGTCAGGATATGACATGACGTCAATTTTTAAGTGGAGTTTAACAGGTTTGAATTCAGAGTTTTCCTTCTCCTAGACTAGTTGCCTCACCAAGGCTGAAGAACCTAGTCTGCCCTACTATTTACCCATAGTTGGAGGGAGAATAATTGGATTTATACCTTTCCAAAGGGTATTAGTGCTATGTGAAATACAATCAGTCTCGTCCAGGATTTGAACTTGTGTCACCATGTCTTTTTCCTATAACGATAACCATTACACAACGGGCACCTCTTTTAATTAAGTTTGTCTGGTATAAACACTTGTCAATATAAAGAATAAGAACAAATGTGTTACACTCAACTTTAAAAATTAGTATTTGAAATCCAAGCTGTACCAATAGGTAGGAAATACATAACACTAGGGTTAGACAAAAGTTTTGCAATATTTTGGTTGGTTGGTTGGATGTTTTATTTTATGGCGTATCAACCCTTTTTTGGTTCATTTAAAGTCGAATTAAATTTCAAACAATTCAGTTTAGTATAAATATAGTTTTTGTTTACAAACACTTAAATGTCAAAATAGTTCAGTTAAATGTCAAAACTGTTCTATTTCAAAGAATTCAGTTTAGCAAAAGTATACAGGTTAGTTCTGCTTCAAACAGTTCAGTTTAAGATAAGTATTCAGTTTATATGTCAAAACAGTTCTATTTCAAAAAATTTAGTTAGCATAAGTACACAGTTTAGTTTTATTTGACTCATTGATAGGATCCTATCAGGTACTAACCACTCTGGGCCAGAGTGAACCTGGGAGTGCTGGCAATGAAGGGGTACTCCGCATTCTCCAAAGCTCCAGCATTACTGGAAGTTCACCATCAGATTGTTTAGTGTTATATAATTGACACACATTGGGGAGGTCTTACTCCTCTACAGGGAAGCAGTTGGTGTATTCTACATCCCCAGCTGACTGAACAAGCAATATTTTTGCATGTGCTAGTCTGAAGCATGTACATCACAAGACCAAAGCAGTCCAAGTTGTGGGAGGTACCCACTGAGGTTGGTAATATTATGATAGTTGGTGTGTTGAAACATTGTTCATTACTTCACTCTAAGTGATTTGAAAGCCACACGAATGAATGAGCAATGTAGTTTAATTCGGAAACTTATGCTTAATAAGTTTGAACTGGGCTGTGGAAGCAATGAAAAACATTTGTTGAGCAAAAGGTGAAAATGCTGTTAATCAAAGTACACGGAAAAGATAGTTGAAGAAATTTAACTTGTGTTGCAAGAACCTCGACAATATGATGTAAAAATCTACTTAATGATTTTATTCTGACTTTATTTTTGATATTCACCAAATTCACCAACCCCTCCGCTTGGGCAGGATATGACACAATATCAATTTTTTAAGCGGAGTTTAACAGGTTTGAATTCAGAGTTTTCCTACTCCTAGACTAGTTGCCTCACATAGGCTGAAGAACCTAGTCTGTCCTACTATTTACCCATAGCTGGAGGGAGAATAATTAGATTCATACCTTTCCCAAGGGTATTAGTGCTATGTGAAATGCAATCAGTCTTGTCCAGGATTTGAACTTGTGTCGCCGTGTCCATTTCCTACGACGATAACCATTACACCATGGGCACCTCCAAAGATAGATAGAATAAAATAGATAGATAGATAGATATAGATAGATTGAAATAGAGAGATAGTAATAGATAGATAGGAATCGATTGATAGATTGGAATATACCCTAGTAGAATAAGAGGAGCCTTGGTGGCCTAATGGCTAAAGTACTGAATTGCAGCATATTTACTTAGCTCGGCCATTTTAGCACAAAGCCAGAAGTAAAGAATAACCAGTTAGAATCAAACTTACTAACAATGGTCTGCTCAACTAGCAAAACAACCATTATACCATTTGAAGTGCCCAAACCTGAATAATAGTTTGCCATTTTAGTCTTTTAATCTTTTTAAATGTCTCCTCTTTCTGTTTGAATATATTCATATCTATCAATCTATTTCTCTCAATATATATCTCTTTATATCTTTCTATCTTTGTTCATATCTTCATTCATTATTTCTATTTGTTTGGTTTGGTTTGATTATAGCATATTAACCTTTGAGGGTTATTTAAAGCCAATGCCATCCTTGTAGAAGAATAACTGATACTATTTTACCTGTAGCTAAGGGGATAGTGGGGTTCATACCTCTCCTGGGCATTAGTCCAAAAGTGAATGTAATTGTGCAACTGGAGTTTGAGCTTGCTTACTGTAAGGCTGCAATTCAGTACTTTAGCCATTACGCCACAGAGGCTCCTCTTTTTCTATTCGAGTATATTCCAATCTATCTATTTTCTATCAATCTATTACTATCTATCTATTCCAACCTATCTCTCCCAATCTATCTATCTATTCCAATCCAGTCTATCTATCTATCTATCTATCTATCTATCTATCCCAATCTATCTATCTATCTATCTATCTATCTATCTATCTAAGTCTCTTCATATCTATCTATCTATCTATCTCATCCTGATTCTATCTATCTATCTATCTATCTATCTATCCCAATCTATCTATGTAGATTTCATCACATCTTTTTATCTGTGTTTATATCTTCATTCATTCATTATTTCTTCCCAACTTCATTCTATTCTCTCTATCTTTTTTCCTGTGTTTCTACTACCCAGTTTTATTAATTTTTCTTTTTCTTTCTCATTTTCATTTTAAACAATCTCTCTTTTCTTTTACTTTCTTTATTTTCAAATTTTCTCTTATTTTTTCTTTTTACCTCTTTTTTTAAAAAATTCTCTTTTTTCTCTTTTTTCTTTCTTTTAAAATCATCTCTAGTTTACTTTCAAAAAAATTTTTTTCTGTCTTTTCCTTTTTGAATTTCCTCTCTTTTTCTTTTAAAATTTTCTCTCTTTCTTTTCTTTCTTTTTAAAATTTTCTCTTTTTGCTTTCTTTTTAACTTCTTTTACAATTTTTGTTTTTTCTTTCTTCTTTAGGAGAATTTCTGTTTTTTATCCTTCCTTTCTCTTTTTTTTTCACTTTTTCCTTTTTCATAGTTTGCTGTATCATCGTAATTTTTATCTTCCATTACCTTCATTTTTCGCTTACTCCTAATATTTTTCTTTCTTCTTTTTCTTTTTAATTTCGTCTTTACTTCTGCTATTGTCCTATATTTTTCTCCTTGTTCCTTCCTCGCTTTCATCCATCTAAGCTTCCTTCTCTTCTGCTTTTTTCCATCTTGTCTCTCTTTCTTCTTTTAATCAAACATTCATTTCCTTCCTTCAGACTTCTATTTTCCCTTCCTTCATTCCTTCTTTCCTCTTTGATTTTCATTATTCTTTTCTTTCCTTTTCCTTTATTCAGTCTATTATTTTTAGTAGTCAAATTTTCAGATTTTGTTTTTATAATATCATAGAAGAAATTGCTTCATCCTAAACTTTATGCACCAACCGACCAATATTTTTTGGCTTTAAAAACTTTTTCCTCAGATTTATATTTCTACGTCTTATTTTTGTTTTGAGGATTTAAAAAAATATATATAAAAAAAGATTAAAAAAAATGTCTTTCAGCCCATCTCCTCACCACTGCCACCATACTCATTGAATTTTGGCATTTTACATGGAAATCAAAAAGATAAAATTTGTTCAAAGACTCAAGATGGTGGCAATATTCCTTATATTAAATTAAGACATCAACTGCAAAATAAAGAACAATTGGTGCTTTCAGAGATTGCTACTTAATGCTGAGCTGATTTTGATAAAAAAAGAAAAAAGAAAAAAAGGGTCACTTTATTTAAGTTGCCAATGGGGGAAAATTGAAAAAAAAAAAAAAAACTGTGGGGATAAAATGGTAGAAAAAGAAAATGGAAGAAAAAAATTGGTGAAGACAAAATGGATACTACTTTTTGGTTATAAAAAAGATGATAAGAGAATAAAGGGAAATAGCTTCGTCGGTTCATATACTAAAATTGGAAATAGCAAAATCAATTTGACCCAATATCGATAAAGCACATTTAAAACTGATGATTGGTTTTATTGATATTTATTATCCAAGTTGAATATGACACAAGGCCATAAAAAGTGATGTATGCTGAGTGGAAAGAAGTAACTTCATCAATAATCGTCTGGTAAATTAACTTATCAAATATTTTTCGATGCTGAAGAGTTCTACTATCTTTATAAATAAATAAGAAGAGTTTGTTTTCTATACAGAGCCAAATTGTTTGAGATGGAGTCGAGACCATCTTTCGGTTAAGGGAAAAAAAGGCATGTTTTTATCCCAGAAAAGATCAGGCCTTCTTATGAAGGCTAAGGGCATGTATTTATCCAACCCCATCACAATCGGAAGGATGAGATAAATGATCAATTTTTGGATGCACACAACTGGTTTGATTTTAGAGTTTTTCTTTACTTAGATTGGTTGCATTACCAAGGCTAAAGAACCCAGTCTGGCCTATATGCTGTTTTTTTAAGAGCATAAGTGCAAAGATAAACATAAACAGCCTTGTCCAGGATTTGAACTTACATCTCTGTATCCATTTTTTTCAAAGATGATCATTTTGCTAAGCATGTCTCCAATCCTAACTGAGTGTATTTGAAATAAAAACTGTAATATAATTAAGGATGGTAATTAATTATATTAGTTGATTATTTTGTGGTGATAGATTGCAGGTGGGCCAAAATCTTTGCGTTGAAGTGAAGGTTGCATGAAAAAGGTTGTACGCATGCAAATAACATGACCAAAAGTTGGTTCATGTCAAAATAGGGTCTTGTTTTGAAATCAGGGTTGTAGGCTGGAAATTAAGAAGATAAATGTTATGTCGGCTGGTTTAGCAATGTTGTAATAATGGAAAGTTTTTTAGTAATTATGTAAACAGTAGTTAAGAGAAATAAGTAGTAAAAGTGAATTGACAACCTTAGTCGAGGGTGACCAGACGGCTCCCTTTTCAATAGCTACTACACTGAGCTGTCAGGGAGGGCGCTACACCATTCCCAGAATTGTTACACTTTACCCTTGATCTGTACTTTATAATGCTGAGTGCTAAGCAAGGCAGTATAAAGTACCATTTTTGAGTCTTTGGTATAACTCAACCAAGGATTGAACCCTGGTCTACTGGACCATTGGCGAACACGCACCTCATTTGGCCAATGGTTCGGTTTAAGAGAAATATTAGAAGAAAATATAAAAAGAAGATTTTGCAACAAGTTCAGTTCAGAGTTCAGTTAGTACAGTGAGTTCAGTTTAGTTCAGAGATTTGTGTCCAGAGATAACGGCTCTCTAGGAATTAAGGGCTTGTTCGGGGTGAAGAAAGTGAAGTTGGTGTGTTGATCATTCGTCTACCACGAATAACTCATAACGTTTCTATGTAACAATTTCTTTCACTCCATCTTTCTCTCTTGTTTCGATGGTGACTTCTATGAAAAGTTGCTATCAGCGAATAAAATTTTCATATTCAAAACAATTGGGTCAGCTTTGTACTTTGAGAAATGTTTTACTTATTGATATTCAAGATGATGCTGTTTTAGTGAGGTAACATTACGAAAACTTGGGAATCAAGGGTCACAATGAACAGTAGCAGCTTAAAATGGGTCACAGCTTAAGTACTCAGATGTAATAAATTAAAATTTTTATTTTAAGACCAAATGATACTAGTTTGTAAACAAGTACTGTGAATAGTGTAATGGTCATTGTCGTAGCAAATGGACACAGCAAAAAAAGTTCAAATCCTTGACTGTTTACTCATTGTACTAATACTTTTAGGAAAGGCATGAATCCAATTATTCTCCCTCCAGCTATGGATAAATAGTAGGGCAGACTTGGTTCTTTAGCCTTGCTTAGGTAACCAGTCTAAGAGAAGGAAAACTTCTCTCAAAAATTGACCTTGTGTCATATCCTTCTCGAGCAGAAGGGTTTGGTAGATACTGACGAGTTTGTACAAGAAGGAATTTGGCATTAAATAACTCTTGAATGTTGATATGACATTAAACAAAGAAACCAAAGCATGTATTCCAAATAAGTCCTTTGTTCCTGCCAAGAAAAGTGGTTATGCATACTTATTTGACCTCGTCGTCAATGGTCCGGGAGACCTGGGTTCAATCCCAGGTCGCGTCATACCGATGACTTAAAATATGGCACTTGATACCTCCTTGCTTAACACTCAGCAATATAAGGTACGTATCAAGGGTAAAGTGGAGTAATCCAGGGAAAGAAGTAGCGCCCTCCCCGACATCCTGGTGTAGTAGCTATTGAAAAGGGAGCCTTCGGGTCGCCCTCGACTACGGTTACTAACTTTGCTGACTTATTTGACCTCGAGGAATGTTTTAATATAAAATGGTTTGTTCCACATGGAAAAAGATAGGTTCCCATCGAGTGTGTCTTTAACAATAAACAGCATAACAATTTGGACTGAATATAATATTCTACAAAAGTCATGTGTCTTACTAAAACAATCATCCCAATTTTAATAGACCACACTAAGTGTGTTTATTGGAGTTCTTCAAGCAGAAAATGTTAAATAATTACATAGCAATTATGTTTAGTTTGGGATGACAAAGCAGACAAAAAAGAAAAATATCTTAATCAATAAATCTCTTTAGTGTCACTCACTTTGTTGCATAGTCAGATACACGAATATGGCCATGTGCGAAATAGACATATAATGTTCATAACGATAGAACATAGGAATCTCGGAATTCGAAAACACGTAACGACTTCTTGTTCAGGTACGAAACCTTTTTATTAACTTTGAGTTAAAGGTTTCGACGTAAGGAGGAGAGACACAATCTTCTATGCTGTCTTATTCATTTGGCCCCCAACTCGGGCGGCCCCATTAGGGCGCAAGTTCGTCTCGCGTCTGCGAGCTCCAAAAGTCGATCCTTCTCGTTTGGCGTCAAGTACTCGACTCTTTCGGCCCCATTAGGGTGCAAGTTCGCCTCGCGTCTGCGAGCTCCAAAAGTCGATCCTTCTCGTTTGGTGTCTAGTACCCGACTCGTATTTTCTTCAAATTCTCACACAAACCTCCGCGCGCTTCCGGTGGGTGACGTTACCCACACCCTGTCATCCAGTATCGTCTCGGACTGTTATGACATCTGAGTGACACCTCCATCCGCCCGCCCGCACCCGCGTTAACACCTGCTTCAATGTTGCCTCTAACTAACCCATGTGCTGAGCCGAAAGGTTCTCAGCCAAACTAAACTCAAAGGTATGAACCGAAATCTCTTGGCTATTTTATAACAACTTGATTAAATTAAAAAGATATTTCTTAACAAATTACTTTTATAGAAAAGCAATATCACCACAAGACGATAAAAGCATAACTCTTTATTCTTACGGAGTAGTATCTTTTATCGTAGTAATTACCAGCTGCAATATTTTTGATAAATCTTTAATTATCAACTAAGACAGTAAAATAACCTGCTCCGATACAAATCTTCCGGGCATAACAAGGTATTTCTGGCAATCTGACAAGGTGTTTATTCTCATTCTGCAATACCCTGCAGCGACACTAATACCAATATATATCGCATCTTGGACAACGTTCGTATTATAAATAAGGTAGATCTATAGCATAGGTAAATGCCGAGATCCATGAACAGATCCATCGGGTATTGTAACAGATGTCATATATATATATATATATATATATATATATATATACGAGGGTCATTAAATAAGTATTCTGACTTTTTTCGTATGAGCCCTTTTATTGATAGTACACACATGAAACTCTAGTCCCCTTGGAAGTAATCTCCTCCGGCTGAAATGCACTTGTACGGTTCCAACAACTTATGGAAGGCCCCATGGAATTCCTCTTGTGTGAGCCTGTCAATGAATTTCGTCACAGCCTCTTTCATCTCCTCAATTGTCTCATAACGACAACTTCTGAGCTTAGGGAATAAGCAAAAGTCACAGGGAACAAGGTCTAGACTATTGTGTTGGGTATCCCCCACCTTTTTCCACACAATGAACTAGTCCATCTGTCATATATAGCAGTAGCTACTAATACCAGAGCAGACTAGAAGGTGAAGAGCAGCTTCTTATAGGAATAGTATTCGAGGGTTGGAGACGGGAGATAGCACTAGATCACCTTTGCTACCGTAATAACGGAAGCCAATACTATCGTTGGACTATATCTTTATTCTGTATTCACTAATCCTATGTTCTTGTCTACTAATAGTCTCTCTATAGTATATACTTTTTCCCGAGAATATATCTCTATTTCCTCTCATATCGTGGTTTGTCCTTTATTAATATTACAAGCGTTCACTAACCAGAACGCAACATATAGGGAGGGTGGGCAACTGTGTTGATGAACATCTTGCTCAAATAGTCTGTGACAAGGATGGAGTTGGGGACTGGTGCATTGTCCTAGTGGAAATGCCACTTGGCCGATTTGAAGAGTGTTGGCCTCTTCCCTCGGAATCTCTTCCAGAACTCCCTTAAAACCTCAACATTGTAACCCTAACCCTTTGGCCAATCAACTCTGGTGTATTGACTTTCTTACTCCTCCCACGCCTCTCATCATCCCTCACAGACTTCCTGCCTTCCTTGAATCTCTTATGCCACTCAACAACTCATGCTCGATTCATGCAAGATGGTCGAAAAAGCAGTCTGAAGCATTCCATGCGTTTCTGTGGCATTTTTAACAAGTTTAAAACAGAATTTTATAGCACATCGTTCTTCTAAAGTGTCCTCACGTCCAGATTGCATTTTTGAAATTCACCAGCTGAGACAATCAGGCTTTAGTAGGGTGTATTCCAATTGCTGCTGTAGCTATTCATTTGAACTTGAAATCATAAAAATTGGTCAGTCATGCCATAAGATGTATAGCAATAACATACTGAATCTTCAAGAATCTACGACAATTTTAAATGCCTATACAAAAAAGTCTGGAAACTTATTGAAGGCACCACGTAAGTGAGTTCCTTAACCTCTAGGCAAAAAATAACCCTAGACGAATTGATATACCGTTAAAATCAATCAATCAACCAATCAATCAGCCAAGGTAACGAACATCCTTAACTCATAATAGACAGCGCGAGTGGCTTACTACTCCCTCCCTCAAGAAAAGCTGCCTTTTCTATTATAGGTGTGAATTTATATGGTCAGGATTCCACGCTGATTCTTTTTGATCATTCATTTAGAGTCAGTGCTCTTAAGAAGATCTCGGATCAGTGACCTGTCGTTTGCAATTAAAAGACAATCATAACTGATGACCCGTTTATATTTATAAATGTAAAGGATCTCATTTGAACTTCGGCGTAACTCGGATTAATACTCCTTTAATTATTCTTACTTATCACGGACTTCAGACAATTATAGATTAATGGTCTTTTATTCTTTAGCTGCAATAATTTTGACTTTTAGATTAAGAGCTTGAGATTTTGTTGTTTAGGTCAAGCTTGTAGCAAGGAAAGATCTCATCTGAATCAGTATAAATTTCTAAGAACTTTAATATTATTATTCATATTTTTGTCTCATGACTTTTGGTAATATTTCTTTCTTTCTTTCTTTCTTTCTTTCTTTCTTTCTTTCTTTCTTTCTATACATATGAAGAAAGAATATATATATATATATATATATATATATATATATATAAAGAAAGAAAGAAAGAAAGAAAGAATGCTATAGGTAAATTGTTGCCATTTTAAATCATTAATTTCACGCATTTGCTTCATTCACTTCAGGTTTTGTCTACTGTGCAGCAAATTAATGTCAGTTGGACTCTGTCAAAGAGAAAAGCAAGCACATTGACGCAATTATCTCTTCCAGAAATTTAGAAACTGTGTGCTGTACTGCTTAGCATTCATAGTAGAAGCAGCAATACAAAAAGTTTCAGAATGTTTGAGTGTGAATCTGACGACAGAATCATATTCATATTAATAAAAACCAAACACTCAGTGCACATTATGGTGTTTGGGGTGGTCACAAACGATAGTGACCTGATGATTCCATTATTCTTCCCACGTGGCCTCAGACTCAACATGGAAGCTTACATCAAGTGCCTGTTAGAGGTATAGCTCACATGGATCAAGAGAATGGCTTGGGGAAGACCCTACGTCTGGTAACAGGACTCTGTACCATGCAACACAAGCAGAAAACCCAGTGTTAGCTGTTCAAAAAATTCTACGACTACATCACCCCTAACATCTGCTCGCCTTACTCCCAGGATTGCAACCCGTTTGATAATTTGTGTTGGGTGCCGTTTATCGTAAACCAACAAAACTCTGTGCAACACCAAGGATAAACTGAAGGCAAAAATAGCGGTAACATTAACCAAGTTAAATTAGAAATTCGTCTGAAATGCTTGCAGGAAATTTTCAAAGTCGTCTTCAGGCTATGTCTGAAGTCAATAACGACTTCTTCAAACAGATTTAGTTTGTGGTATTTCGAGATACTTTTATGTAATTTTATCAAATCTACTTGATAAGATTCAGCTTTAAATAACCTACAAGGGTTGATATACCCAAAAAATCCAACCAAACCGACAACCAACTGATAAATCAAGATGTCAGCGCTATTTTCATTTTTGCTTAATCTTGGTGACAACCCGTTGCACTCTTGATATATAAGCATATCTAACAAAAAAAAAGACACTATTTGTCAATTAAAGTCACATTGTGTCTTATATATAAATAGCCATAAATGGTAATTTTTCCCAGTGTACTTATTTATAAGTAGCTATAAATGGTAATTTTTCCAATGCATTCATTATATACAAGAAGCCGAAAATGGTAATTTTCCCAGAGCACTCATATATAAGTAGCTAAAAATGATAATTTTCTCAGAGCATTCATTATATATAAGAAGCTATAAATGGTAATTTTCTCAGTGGTGTAACTGGTAATTTTCCCAGAGAACTAATATATCAATAGTTGTAAAAGGTAATTTTTTCCAGTACATTCATTATACATATTAGGAAAAATACGCGCTAGGAGAGCTTATGTATTTAAATTTTAATGTAATAAAATAAATTAAACAGGAAGGATTCATAAAACACTTATTTTTATCTAATTTCAATTGATTTATTTATAAATTTTGCTTATTTATCAATTTAACTAAATTAGGTTATAGAAAACAAAATTGCAATTATTTCTGTACGACTAATTTTTTCTTTTCCTTTTGTGTATGTGTGTGTAAATATCTATCGATTATTTATATTGGGCAAACTTCAAAAACATCAGATGAAAAAATTATGGAAAACATTTAATTATTAAAGCTTGAATTGGGCCGTAAAACCTATTTGAAACAGAGTGGGTATTATTAAAGAATAAAACAGCTTGGATGGTAACTCTTCCCATCACTTCGGGCTTTTATTGTTAAAATTTTCTATTTCAACTATGTAACTAAATTAGCAAAAAATAAATTTACAGTGGTTTCTTTTTGTAACTGGAATTCTTTTAAGATTTATCGAGAAGATTTTTGCTCATATTTATTAAAATAAAATCATGCAATTAGAAATTAATAAAATCAAGCATATGTATATCAAAATAATATTTTGAGGAACAATTTGCGAATTAGTCTTTCCATTCACAGTATAAACTGCTATTTTGATTGTATATAATTTCATGCTCTTTGTATGTAGATAAGACTGACAGTATCAATAATATAATACATTTTTATTTATAATTGATATTTTAAAACAAAATGATGGAGAATGTCATGTAAATAACTAAGGGAATTATGACGTTAGGGATGATATAGCGTCAGTTACAGATAGACAGAGTAAAATCTCCATTATATAAATAAATATATATATATATATATAGAGAGAGAGAGAGATGAACAAAATTGTTTAGACAAATAGGAATATTTCGTAGTACTTGTTTATCAGAATTGCTTTAAAGAAACTTGATAATTTTTGTAATTTAGAGTAATTGAGCTATTGTCTTTGTCTTTATTGTCAAAACGTTTCGGCCGTTACATCCTTAGATCTTTTTCAGGGGTATCTTCTCAAACTCGGGAGCCAACACGGAACTGCGAACCGAACCCTTTCTTTAGTCCATGGGACAGTGGGTAGATTGTTCGAATTCAGTTAACCACAACCAGTTACAAGTGTTAATCTGCAGTTAGTATTCCTTGTCATCTTTACCAGTAGTCAGGACTGAACCTGCAATCTTCACTTAAAAGTTCATTAGCTGAACACCTCTATCCATTTTGCAACATGCCCTCTCATTTTGTCAGTTAATTCAAATGTTACATCATTGAATTAATGATTCGTTACAGGTAAGATGTGTCAAAGGATTAAACTGAGGATTTGCATTTTGAGTTGACATCACTTCGATATGATGGAAAACTAACAAAGTGTGGTGATATTGTAAAATACTGCTTGGGCGCTTTGGTTAAGCGATATTTAATGATTAACGTAGAAACCAACCCTGACTCCAATGTCATCATCTGATGAAGTTTTTGTTATCGGTTCAGGTGTTTTTAGCAACACACACACACACACACACACACACACATATATATATAGGTGGTACCTTCAATAATTTTCCAGACTTTTTTTTAGTACAGGCATTTAAAATTGTCGTAGACTCTTGAAGATTTAGTATGTTATTACTATACATCATATGAGATGACTGACCAATTTTTATGATTTCAGCTTCAAATGAACAGCTACAGCACCAATTGGAATACACCCTACTAAAGCCTGATTGTCACAGCTGGTGAATTTCAAAAATGCAACCTGGCGTGAGGTCACTTTAGAAGAGTGATATGCTATAAAATTCTGTTTTAAACTTGGAAAAAATGCCACAGGAACGTATGGAATGCTTCAGACTACTTTTTCGACCATCTTGCATGAATCGAGCATGAGTTTTTGAGTGGCATAAGAGATTCAAAGAAGGCAGGGAGTCTGTGAGGGATGATGAGAGGTGTGAGAGGAGTAAGAAAGTCAATAGACTAGAGTTGATTGGCCAAAGGGTTAGGGTTAGGGTTAGTATGTTGAGGTTTTAAGGGAGTTCTGGAAGAGATTCCTGGGAAGAGACCAGCACTCTTCAAATCGGGTCAGTGGCATTTCCACCAGGACAATACACCAATCCACAACTCCATCCTTGTCACAGACTATTTGAGCAAGATGGGCATCAAGACAGTTCCTCAGCCTCCCTACAGTTAAGACCTTGCTCCCTGTGACTTTTGGTTATTCCCAAAAGAGACAATTGAGGAGATGAAAGAGGCTGTGACGAAGGTTATTGACACACTCACACGAGGACTTCCATGGGGCCTTCCAGAAGTTGTTGGAACGGTAGAACAAGTGCATTCCAGCTGGAGGAGCTTACTTCGAAGGGGACTAGAGTTTCATATGTATACTATCAATAAAAGTGCCCATACGAAAAAAGTCTGCAAACTTATTTAATGATCCTCTTATATATAAACTGAATGCATTCATCATAAAAAATAAATTGTTCAAAACAGTATTTACTCTTATAAAAGTTTATGATAAACAAAACTTTCTATGAAAGTATTTTTCTCTCGCTTGAAATTTTTAATGCTTGAGTGCACACCGTCCACTTTAACATTTAAGATATACAAAAAATTAATTTTAGACTTGAGGCATGTGAAAATCTTAAGGACTCGTCATTGAATATTGATATTTATAACCTGCGATTGTAATGCACCATCTTAAATAACATCAATATGATATTTAGCTGTGAAGGTTTGATAAACACATGTTTCATTTAATCACTCATTTTCCTCGCTCCATGCAACACTTATTTCTGGTCAACGATTTCAAAATCTTACAGATAAATAAAGTCATAAAATAGTATAGAAAATATTTTGTTGGCAAATAAAAATGATGCAATGGAATTACAGAAAAAAGTCAGTCAAGAATTATATATATATATATATATATATATATATATATATTAAAATAGGTTGGTACACGAAGAGATTTGTATTTTTGAATTTGTTTATTTATTCATTTTTGTTCTTACGTACATGTATGTTTCCACCTTGTTGCTTTCGTCAGAGAACATATATGGCACAAGGTCTGGTTAATGGGGTATTCAATGAGACTTTAACATTTAAGATATACTCACTCGTGTTTTCAGTTTGAATGATTTTCTTAGAGTATGTTTACCTTAGTTTGCTTTACCCCTCTTTGATATTTAATATGTTGCGCCGTTGTGTGTGTGTGTATGTGTGAGTTGGAGTGGTTTGGGATTTTACTAACGGTTATTTTTCCTCTGTGTGTGTGTGAGTGTGTTTTTTAGATTTTTTCGTGTGTTTATGTGTGGTAGTGTTGTTTGAAATTTACCGGTAGTTTTTTTTTTCCTAATAGTTTTTGTCAGTGTGTATACACATAACTATGTATGTGTGTGTGTGTGTGTGTGTGCGTGGGTGTGTGTTTCCAGCTTGATTTTTTTCGTCAGAGAATATGTCTAAAATATTAGACACAACAAAAATCATTAAAAGCCAGAGACTTAAAAGAAAACCTCTTCTACATTCGGAGAAAACACAGCACAAGGAGTTTCCAAATGCAATATTAACGATGCAAAATATGTCCTATAATTATTGGAGGTAAATCCTATACCATTAAAAATCCGGAAACTTAAATTCAAAATAAATACAAACTTAAGTTGCAACTCGAAAAACGTAGTGTACATAATTAACTGTAGCAAATGCAAAGAAATATACATAGGGTCAACACAGGCCCTTAAAACAAGGACCTCACTACACAGGAGTAATATCAAAATAAAAGAAAACAGCAAATTAAATGTATCGAAATACCTATACCAATGCAGTGAAAGTAAATACAAAATAAAGCCAATATATCAAACCAACGACTACACACTACTTCAAATAAAGGAAAAGGATTTCATAGATAAATTTAAACCAAAGTTGAATAAAATATGCATCATACAAACACACAAATTAAAATAGACATACATGTATAACAGCATAAATAAAGAAAGTCCCAATGCCACCCCCCCCCCCAAAAATCCAATCCACCCCCCAAAAATGACGAAATAACTATTGTCCCCCTTCCCAAGTAGTAGACCTTCCCAAATTTTATCTAAATTCATTAATGACTAAACGGTAGAGCAGAACTAGAAAGATGAAGATCTAACTTGTGCCACCAGAAAACCAAAGGATCATTACTGGTTAGTATGATGTCTTTAAGTCCTAATAATTTAAAATGCTGAAAATTTTTTTCAAAATTTTATGCTGTTTTATTCTTTGTAAAACGCCGCTTGTACATTGTTTTAAATGTAAAGACACTTTTACGATGAATCCAAATTGAAGGGGGTGTCCTCGTGGTGTGATGGTTAAAGCAATGGACTGCGGAATCGTAGTAAGCGAGTTCGTACTCCAGTCGCGCTATTACGTTCCCTTTCGGGCAAATACCCTTGGGAAAGGTATGAACCCCCTTATCCTCCCAGCTATTGGTTAAATAGCACCACTACTGTTCTTCTAGGAGAGTGGCTTTGGCATTAAATAACCTACAAAGGTTGATATGCCATTAAACAAAGAAACCAAACAAAATTGAATATATGACCCAGGTCAAATGAGCTAGCATGCACTGCACATATTTTGAATCTTTTCTAAAAGCTTAGAAAACCCACTGACCCACGCCCATGGTAGTTTAGAAAAGAAGAAAACAAAAAACAAAACCCCCCAAACAACAGGTTAAGTAAAGGAAGTCCCCAATACAAAAAGATGTTAGGACCAGTATCAGAAGACAGGTGAAAATATACCCAAAAACTTTTATAAATATACATTAGCCTTGGACTTTAACTTACGGAAAAAGAAAGCCCCCACCTTTTTTACGTACACATGGGAAGCAGCATGATAGACGTAAAAGCATACGAATAAACCCTCTGACGGCCAAACGCAATGCCTAACCTGGTCCTGGACGTATGAGTCTTGTGGCTCAACGCTCAGAATCGTCAGTTCGATCGGGGTACTACTACTGCTCATCTATAAGAGTGGCTTCTATAGATGAGAATAAAAACAGCCATCGAATGATAACCATGACCCACACTCAAACCACGTACATAAACCGCATAGCTCCTCGCGCGGGTAAAAATGGGGCGCGTCCTGCTGAGGTTGGAGCCCTGGCCTCAGTGTTCGAAAAATCAGCTACAGAGCTCAAACAACAAAAACTACTAAAATGCAAACAAACAATACAAATAGCGACATTTAACTTTAGAACCTTAAATAGAATAGGTCAACAGCCGGAGCTGACTGCATCGGCCGTAGAACATAAGATAGACATAATATGCTTACAAGAACACAGATACATGCACACCGAAGATATAAAATGTCACGATACTGGCAATGGATGGACGCAAGCCCCTGTATCAACTTGGAAAAACTCAGTCAATGCCACAGTAGGAGGTGTAGGAATGCTTATAGGACCAAGAGCATTAAAAACACTTAATACCATTGAGAGAATAGAACCTAGGATGATGGCAGCTATTTTTAATGGCAATCCCAGAGCAACAATCTCCTGCAACAATCCTACCAATGTTAGTGAAGAAACTGAACTAGTCGCATTCTACGATGAGCTATCCTCTCTAGTGCGTAGCATTCCGAAACTCAACGTGCTGGTCATTGGCATGAATGCCCAAATCGGGAAAAACGGAAACAACAAATACAGCCTACACAACACGTCAAATAGGAATGGACAACATCTAACAGATTTCATGATAGAAAATAGATTAACATGCCACAATACAAACTACCAAAAAAGGGAGGGAAATTATGGACCTACACATATGCAAACAATGATAAAGCACAGATAGACTACATCTTTATAAACAAGAAATGGAAAAATAGCGCAATGAATTGCGAGGCATACTCCTCTCTCAAGGGTGTGTCCTCCGATCACCGAATAGTCAAAGCAAAAACACGACTAAGCCTACGAAAAAACGTCACACGAACAGCGACAACCAAACACTATGACTAGGCCCTTCTTAACAACACAGATATTAGAGATAAATATGTATTAGAATTGAGAAACCAGATTCGAGACACTACAAGAGAAGACAGAAAAAAGGTACTCCAAATGACGAATATAAGAATTTCGTCAACGCACACCTTGAGGTGGCTGCGAAATGTATTCCAACAAAACCTAGAACTAAATATAGAGTCCCATGGGAAACGTTAGCGGTTAGAGAAAAACGTGCACTCGTTAAAACTGCCCGCAAAAGCTATAGGAAGAAATCAACACACATAAATGCCCTAAAACTAAAAAAGACACAAAATCAATTAGCAGGCATATATCTAAAAGAACAGACAGAATACATACAAAATCAGATAGATAAGATTAGAGACTCAGTGGAAGATAGGCAATCTAGGACAGCCTTGCAAACAATAAATGAAGTGAGTAGAAGGAAGAACACAGCCAAAGCAAAATTGAAGGCAACAAACCAACAGGAAAGAATAAAACTGTGGAAAATCTACTTGGAAACCAACCAAAAGTTACGCATGAACCAATCACCAGAATTATTAGTAAGCAATTGGACATTAAGCTAAGACAGTTCACTCAAGAAGAACTCGACTCGGTTCTTAGAAGAATTGAAAATAGGAAAGCTGCAGGGCTTGACGAGATTCCCCCTGAAGTATGGAAGACCAGACAATTCGACGACATACTGCTCCGACACTGCAACGCAGTCTATAATCAAAATCTGATACACAGATAGATGAAGGGATAAATCCTCCCCTTCCCTAAAAAGGGTGACCTTGGATTAGCCAAGAACTACCATCTATAGCAGCCAAAATTTACCATGCCCTACTACGAAACCGCATAGAACCCAACATCGACAACATCCTTAGGAAAAACCAAGATGGCTTCCGAAGAAATAGATCCATGATCTCAGAAATATTGACCATCCGTAGAATCCTTGAAGGCGTACGGGCAAAAAACATACAGGCGACGTTAATATTTGTCGACTTTACCAAGGCCTTCGATTCGATTCACAGAGGGAAGATAGAACAAATCCAACTAGCATACGGCATAACAAAAGAAACCGTAGCAGCAATAACGATTCTCTATAGTAACAACAAAGTGAAAGTACGTTCACCGGATGGACACAGAGAATACTTCAACATTGTAGCAGGAGTACTACAAGGAGACTCGCTAGCCCCATACCTCTTTATCATCTGTCTAGACTACGTGCTTAGAACATCGATTGATAAAATCAGAGGACACGGCTTCAAGATGACAAAGAAAAGAAGCAGAATGTACCCCGCAAAAACAATTACCGACGCCGACTACGCAGATGACATAGCGATACTGGCAAATACACCCAACCAAACCGATACACTACTCCATAGTTTGGAACGAGCCGCCACAGGCATTGGTCACCATGTCAATGCACACAAAACTCAATATATGTGCTATAATCAAACAGGTGACATTTCCACACAAGACAGAACCTCTCTGAAACTAGTAGACAAATTCACCTACCTAGGAAGCAGTGTCTCATCAACCGAAAAAGACAGCGACACGCGACCCACGAACGCATGGACAGCTATCGATAAGCTATCGATCATATGGAAATCAGACCTGACCGATAAAATGAAACGCAGTTTCTTCCAGGCAGCGGTTGTGTCGATACTGCTGTATGGATGCACTACTTGGACGCTAACAAAACGGCTGGAGAAGAAGCTAGACGGTAATTACACAAGAATGTTGCGAGCAATATTGAACAACTTCTGGCGGCTACACCCCAGGGACGAGCTCATAAATTATGTACTCCTATGGAGCTCCACATATGGCCGAGAAAAAGCAGGACGACCAGCTCGAACCTACTTATAGTCCTGAAGACCTGCCAGAGGCGATGAACGATAGGGAGAAGTCGCGAGAGAGGGTCAGGGATATCCATGCTGGCGGCACATGATGATGATATATATATATATATATATATATATATATATATATATTTATTGATTGATTGATTGAGTGAGTGTTTGAATGATTTACCGAAGTCCTCGGCTCGAGCAGGAGTTTTGAAAATTTGAATTCAGAACTTTCAATACCAGCTACATCGAGATGTAGGGGTGGGTGTAACTTCTGTCCCCAGATTGCTCTACTTTACCCTTGATACGTACAGAGAACAAAAAAGACCTGAAAAGGAAGCTAGAATTTGAAATCAGACGAAGTATCGCGACCATCCAGATCATAGCCTTGTTAAGATCGGTGAGAATACTCAGTAGAGTCCAAAAGACCTGAGGGGACCTGCTGTCCTTCAGACTCCAGTTAAAGTTTTCCAAGAATATTAAGACATAGGAAATCAATAAAGTAAACAGAATATAGTGGATAAATTAATTAATCAGAAAATAGCAAATCAACATGAAAGAAGAAGAAGAAGATAGTTTGGTTTGGTTTGGTTTTTATGGCATATCAATTAATGTGATTATCTAATGCAAAATCCTCTTTATCATATTTATCAACCCCTCCGCTCGGGCAGGATATGGCACAAGGTCAATTTTTAAGCGGAGTTTAATAGGTTTGACTTCAGAGTTTTCCTTCTCCTAGACTAGTTGCCTCAACAAGGCTGAAGACCAGTCTATCCTACTATTTACCCATAGCTGGAGGGAGAATAATTGGATTCATACCTTTCCCAAGGGTATTAGGGCTATGTGAAATGCAATTAGCCTGGTCCAGAATTTGAACTCGTGTCACCGTGTCCATTTCCTACGACGATAACCATTACACCATGGGCAAAATCTTCTTTATTTATATAAATTAAATGTATATGATTTGGTTTGGTTTGGTTTTATAGCATATCAAATATTGGTGATTATTTAATGCCAAATCCTCTTTATACATATATATTAAATATATAGGAATTCATTTGGTTTGGTTTTATGGCATATCAAACATTGTAGTCTATTTAATGCCAAGTCTTCATTATACATCTATAGTAAATATCTATATGATTTGTAAACACATTTTGTCGATAACATTCCTAAACAAGCCTTCACTCTTTTGCCTACAGTTAAATGGTTTCAAGTATTGCTATATAACAGAGACAATTTACCACCAGTATTTCTTTGCACATATAATTTGTTCTACTTGACACATGAATAGGACTCTTTTATGTGCTACCACTCCAGGTCAGAGTGGACCTGTGAGCAATAGCAGTGAAGGAGTACTCCACTTTTCCGCAAATCTTCGAGGCTCACCATCAGATTGTTTAGTATCACATCAGGGACAGTAGTTGTTGGGGAGTCTTAACCCTCTGCAGAGATGCAGTCGGTGTATTCTACAGACCCAGCCGACTCGGCTGCGTAGAAGAAGGTGATCAGTCACAATATATCTCAGAAGATGTAAAGAAAAACACATCTAACTAGACTGTCCTAACCAAAATGTACCACAAAACAAGTTCACTATTTCCATCATGTCATACACTATACTATATAAATGGATACATACCACGTAGGAGCGTCTTGATCCGGTGTTTAGCGCAACTGACTCCGAGTCAATACTAATCAAATTCCTTCAATTAATCAGTTTATCCATCTATCTATCTTAGGGACAAACAGTTCAGTTTAAGATGTGAACTGCTAGACTCACTAAACGAGTTATTCTTTTATGGTAGAACCAGAAACACTTTTGGATGTGCTGATAACGGAAAAGATTGGTGCGTTAATGAACCTCATCTTTTGAATTAAAAGTATTCCTTTTTTCGACCTGTTGCTCTATCAAGAAATCATCGAATTCTCTCATCCCTCTCTCACAATATATATATATATATATATATATATATATATAAGCTCTATTGATACAAATTACTATGTTTTGTTTGGTTTGGTTTCATGGCATATCAACTATTGCTGATTACTTAATGCCAAATTATGTTTTTACATGCATATTAAATATAATTAGCAAATATATTATGTAGATACACATAATTAAATCATCAAAAAATTCTATTTCTAACAATTTAATTTAGTATAGGTCAATAAAATTAAATAGTTCCAAGTATTGCCATGCATCAGCAAGAATTCAATTAAACATCGGTCATCTAATTACATACTGTTAAATGATCAAGTATATCTATTTAAAGCAATTCCATTTAGTTTAAGACATTTGTTTGCATATAGTTGAAATGTCAAACAGTTCTTTTTGACCCATAGATAAGACAGAGTCATGAGCTACCATTCCACACCGGAGCAGGCCCGTGAGCAATGGCAATGATGAGGTACTCCGCATTCCCCAAAGCTCCAGTATTACTGGAACCTCACCATCCATGACAATCATAATGGTAGTTTTAATGCAGTCGCTATATTCTACAACCCCAGCCCACTGGAAAACAGGACACTCGTTGGAGGAGTTGTACTCCTTTGCAGAGATGCTGTCGGTGGATTCTACTGCCCCAGCCGACTGGGCTAACAAACTATTAAAATTACTATTTACTATGAGGCAGTCATAACGTTAATAAATATAATGGAATTATATTTCGATTAGAGACGTGCTTATTGTAATGTAAGGAAATCGAATTAATGACTCAAGTTCTCATTAGCGGTTCACTTTACACTCTTGCCCTTGGGAAAGGCATGAATTCATCCCTTTTTCTTCAAGCTATGGGTAATACGTAGGATAGAATGGTTTCTTTATCCTTGGAAAGACAATCAGTCTTGGAGTATGAAAGCACTAAATTCAATCGTCTGTACTCCGCGTAAAACCGATCTGGTGTTGCATCCTGTTCATGGTGGAACGATAAGTATATTTCGGTGGATGACCAAAGGAAAGATCACATTGATCCAAAAGGAACCAAGCAAAGGAACTGCTCCAAAAAACTACAGACACATAACCTGCCTACTGATGACATGGAAAATATTAACTGCACAAATAAGGAAAGAGATTTACTACACGTTAACAAGCCGTGGTTTCTTCCCTAAGGAACAGATAGGATGCCGCAAGGGATCCATAGGCACAGTAGAGCTACTTTACATAGATCAACACATCCTAAATGAGAGCAAGACGGAAAAATCTAGCTATGGCCTGGATGGAATAAAAAAAGGCAAATGATATGGTTCCGCAAATCTGGATGATAAACTGCCTCAAAATGTACAAAATATCAGATGATGTCAAGATACAAAGAGGTATTTTTCAAGGAGATTCACAATCGTCGTAACTATTCATAATTGCTATGATACCACTTAACCACATACTCAGAATATGTATAGCCGGATAGAAAGTTAGATGATCGCAAGAAAATATCAATCACCTAACATGGATAACATCAAACTATTTGCAAAAAATGAAAAAGAACTGGAAATTCTCATACACACAGTTAGAATATACAGTCAGGATATAGGAATGGAATTTGGCATTGAAAAATATGCCATGCTAGGAATGAAACTTGGCAAACTACATCTGACTGACGGAATGGAACTACCTAGTCAAGATAAGATTAGAATGCTTGGAGAAAAGGAAACCTACAAATACTTGGGCATCTTGGAGGCTGACACGATCAAACAAGTGGAGATGAAAGACAAAATTTAGAAAGAATATCTCAGAAAAATTAGAAACCTACTCGAGACAAAACTATCTTGCAGAAACTTTATCAAAGGAATAAATACCTGGGCTGTACACCTGGTTAGATATTCGGGATCCCTTCTCTAGTGGACCAGAGAAGAACTTAAGCAAATTGACCAAAGAAAAAGGAAACTAATGACCATGCATAAAGCTCTACATCCCAGAGATGGCGTTGACAAACTATATGTATTAAGAAAGGGGGAAGGAAGAGGACTTGCCAGCATTGAAGACAGCTTTGACGCCTCGATACAAAAACTCGAGGACTACATTGAAAAGCATGAAGGAGGACTGATTGTAGCCATCAAAAATGATAGTGACAACACGATGATCAACAGAATGACAATAACTTGGAAAAAATGTGAAGAAAAACAGCTCTATTGGCGCTTTAAACGACTAATAAACAACATCTCACACGAAAAAACCTGGACGTGGTTAAGAAAAGGAAACTTTAAAAGAGAAACAGAATCTCTCTTAATAGCAACACAAAAAAACGCCATAAGACCCAAGAAATTGAAATTTGACGAAGAAATAGTATATGCACAACCCAGCAGCTATCCTGGAGAAACTCCTATAGGACGTTGACATACAAACAATCACTAAATCTCGACCTGAAGACCAGACCTTATAGTAATCAACAACAACAAAAAAAGAGATCATGCAAAATTGTGGACTTTGCTGACCGGCTGAACACAAAATAAAACTGAAAGAAAGTGAAAAGAAGGATAAGTACCTCGACTTTGCTTGGGAATTGAAAAAAACTAAGGAAGGTGACGATTATACCAATCGTGATAGGTGCATTCGGTACAGTAACTAAAGGACTATTAATGGGACAGGGGGACTTGGAAATAAGAGGACAAGTGGAGACCATCCAAACTTGTTGAGAACAGCCAGAATACTGAGAAGAGTCCAGGAGACTTTAGGAGACTTGCTGTCACTCAAATTCCAGACCATCAACGTTAGCTGATGTGAAAAACTCTCAAGGTATAAATGATAATAAGGTATATGATATGATTCCACAAAGCTGGATAATACACTGTCTTAAGATGTACAAGATATCACATGAAGCAGTAAACTTCATTGAAAAGACCATGCAAACCTGGAGAATGGAGCTGACAGCTAGACCAGAGATGAACTTAAACAAATAGATCAAAGAACAAGAAAACTAATGACCATGCATAAGGAATTACATCCCAGAGACGACGTTGAAGGACTATACGTGGTCCCTTCAATAAGTTTCCAGACTTTTTTTTACAGGCTTTTAAAATTGTCGTAGACTCTTGAAGATTCAGTATGTTATTGCTATACATCATATGCGAGGACTGACTAATCATTGTGACTGCAAGTTCAAATGAACAGCTACAGCAGTAGTTGGAATACACTCTACTAAAGTCTGATTGTCACAGTTGGTGAATCTCAAAATCTGACACTTCAGAAGAACGATATGCAATAAAATTCTGTTTTAAACTTGGACAAAATGCCACAGAATGCTTCAGAATGCTTTTGGAGCATCTTGCATGAATCGAGCATCAGTTTTTGAGTGGCATAAGAGATTCGAGAGATGCAGAGAGTCTGTGAGGGATGATGAGAGGTGTTAGAGGAGTAAGGAAGTCAATAGACTAGAGTTGATTGACCAAAGGGTTAGGGTTAGTATGTTGAGGTTTTAAGGGAGTTCAGGAAGAGATTCCTTGGGAAGAAGCCACCACTCTTCAAATCGGGTCAGTGGCATTTCCACTAGGACAATGCACCAGTTCACAACTCGATCCTTGTCACAGACTATTTGACCAAGATGGGCATCAAGACAGTTCCTCAGCCTTCTAATAGATCAGACCTTGCTCCCTGTGACTTTTGGTTATTCCCTAAGCTCAGAGGCTGTCGTTATGAGACAATTGAGGATATGAAAGAGGCTGTGACGAAGGTCATTGACACGCTCATACAAGGGGACTTCCATGGGGCCTTCCAGAAATTGTTGGAACGGTAGAACAAGTGCATTGCAGCTGGACGAGATTACTTCGAAGGGGACTAGAGTTTCATGTGTGTATTATCAATAAAAGTGCCCAAACGAAAAAAGTCTGGAAACTTATTTAATGATCCCCGTTTTGTATCTAGAAACGAGAGAGGAAGAGGACTTGCCAGCATCGAAGACAGCTGGACGCATCGATACAACGGCTCGATGACTACGTAGAAAAACACAAACGAGGACTGATTACAGCCATCAGAAACGGTACGGACAACACGATAGACGATAGAATGACAACAACAAGGAAACAAAAATGAAAAAAAGGAAGACTCTATATCCGCTTTAAACGACTGATAAACAACTTTTCACACCAGAAAACCTGGACCAGGCTAAGAAAAGGAAACCTTTAAGAGAGAAACGGAATCTCTCCTAATAGCAGCACAGGACAGTGCCATAAGAACCAATCATATCAAAGCAAGAATAGATCAGACGCAACAAAATAGCAAATGTAGGCTATGCGGTGACAGAAACGAAACGATCAATCACATATTAAGCTAATACAGCAAATTAGCACTGAAGGAGTATAAGGCGAGACACGACTGGGTCGGAAGGTGATCCACTGGGAAATGTAGAAGAAATTTAAATTTGACGATACTAACAAATGGTATATGCACAACTCAGCACCTGTCCTAGAAAATGACACACAAACTCCTATGGGACTTTAACATACAAACGGATCACCTAATCCCGGCCAGAAGACCAGATCTTATTATAACAAAAAGAAGAGAATTTGCAAAATTGTCGACTTTGCTGTCCCGGCTGACCACAGAATAAAACTGAAGGAATGTAAAAAGAAGGATAAGTACCTCGACCTTGCTAGAGATTTGAAAAAGCTGTTGAACATGAAAGTGACGATTGTACCAATTGTGATTGGTGCTTTTGGCACAATAACTAAAGGATTATTAAAAAGCATGGAGGACTTGGAAGTTGGCGGACGGGTAGAGACTATCCAAAAGACAGCATTGCTGAGAACGGCCAGAATCCTAAGACGAGTCTTGGAGACTTGAGGAGACTTGCTGTCACTCAAACTTCAGTGAAAAACCATCAGCTTACACTAATGAGAAAAACTCTAAAAGAATAAAAATAATTATAATAATTAAATTATTAATACTGACAACATATGATATCAAACATATAAAATGGTAATATAAAGCCGAGTTACTTGTCAACTGATCTCTACGAGATAACAAAATCCCTTACATTGTTGTTTTTGATAAATGCTTTTAAAAATTCTGAAAGAACGAAAAACTATCAGTGATTCTACCTTTGTCCAATCCTGATCAGAATATAATTTTATGTTCTTGGATATTTGAAATATCCATTTGAAATCTGGGACCAGATCACAATTTATGGTTCTTTTATCTTTCTCATGGCCTGACATACTTTTACGGTCATTGATATTTATCGATGACTCTAATACAATTGATTGATTGATGATCTTTGATTTGCATGGGGAAAAATAAAGACAAAGTATTTAGGTTTTTTGTTTAGTTTTATTTTTGCTCTTTCACAGAAGAATACATTGTCTTAACATTGATGATTTATTGACCTTTTTTAAAAAAAAGGTAGTTTTTTTTCTTTAATTTATATAAAGAGACCGTCGCAGCCATAATGATTCTCTATAGAAACACCCAAGAGAAAGTATGTTCTCCGGATGGAGACACAGATTACTTCAACATTGTAGCAGGAGTACTGCAAGGGGACACACTTGCTTCATACCTCTTTATCATCTGTTTAGACTACGTGCTTAGAACATCGATTGAAAAAAACCCAAAGAAAACGCCTTTGAGATGACAAAGAAAAGAAGCAGAAGTTACCCTGCAAAACAATTACCGACGACGACTACGCCGATGACATAGCGATTCTGGCAAATGCACCCACCCAAGCCGAAACACTACTGCATAGTTTCGAACGAGCCGCCGTAGGCATTGGCCCCCATGTCAATGTACACGAAACGGAATACATCTGCTTTAATCAAACGGGCGACATTTCCTCACTAGGCGGTAGCTCTCTGAAACTAATTGACAAGTTCACCAACCTAAGATGCAGGGTATCATCAACTGAAAAAGATATCGACACGCAACTAACAAAGGCATGAACAGCTATCAATAGATTACTGGTCATATGGAAATCAGACCCGATCGATAAAATGAAACGCAGTTTCTTCCAAGTAGCGCTCGTGTCGATACTGCTATGTAGATGCACTACACGGACGCTAACAAAACGGATGGAGAAAAAGCTTGACGGCAATTACTCAAGAATGCTGCAAGCAATTTTGAACAAGTCCAGGAGGCAACATCCCTCAAAGCAGCAGCTGTATGGTCACCTACCTTCCATCACGAAAACTATCAAAATTAGACGAGCCAGACATGCAGAACACTGCTGGAGAAGCGGGGCGATCTCATCATTGATGTTCTCCTATGGACCCCCTCACATGGCCGAGCAAAAGCAGGGAGACCTGCTCGAACCTACATATAGCAGCTCCATGAGGATAAGGGATGTAGCGCTGAGGATCTGCCAGAAGCGATGAACGATTAGGAGGAGTGGCGAGAGAGGGTCAGGGATATTCGTGCTGGCGGCACGACATGAAGATGATAATGATACTGGATACGTTTCATTATGATAAGGAGAAAAAAAAGAAATCTTTTGATCCTCTTTTGTATTGAATGGTTGGTTTTTTCATTGGTCATGCAGTATTTCAACCTTGTTGGTTTAGATAATTTCAAACTCAGTTTTTTCTCAAGCAATGATATGGTTTCAAGTTTAGTAAACAGTTATTGTTTCAAGTAATTATTCTTAACACTAATAGTTTAATCAACAGAATCAACTACCCACAAGGAATCAAACTTTTTAAAACCGGACCAAGAGACACGTGAAGATAATTTGGGAAGTGATAAAATTAATAGTATTAAAACTATATTAAACATTTTCTAAAAGATATTACTACATCTGTCAATCTGTGCTTCTTTGCATAAAAAAGGCTAAATCAAATGGAAAAATCGAATGTCATGATGTAACAATTGTTAATATAGAGGAAGGAGTAATGTTCCTTTTATGTTTTAGATGAAGTAATAGGTCATTTCTTATGAGCTCATTTCTGCCTTTACACAACAATAATACGAAGACCATTCAATGAATAAGGGTTTCTTTTAAAACAAAATATTTTTTCAAAATTTCATTCCATAAATGAAAACTGCATTGTTTGGAATTGTTTAATTGCAAATATTATTTTAATCCCCCAAAAATATTTGTTTTGAGCTTATTCAAAATGACGCCTAAAAGAGGTGCCTCTCATCAATCGTTTGGTGTCTTTGAAGAGCAAACAAAAAAAAAATTATGGAAGAATGTGTACGGAGAAGTATGTTTTATAAATTATTTTACAAATAGTTTAAACATGACTTTGTATCAATGAGCCTAGGTTAAAACGAGAGTTGATGGAGTGGAAACATACTGACTCTCCAGTAAAGAGGAAGTTCCAGGTGCAGCAATCAGAAAAGAAGGTCATGCTGACAGTCGTCTTGGATATGAAAGGACGCATCATAATTGATTTCCTTGAAAAAGGTGCAACTGTAAAGAGCGTTTCTCTGTTGCCAACTCCTTCGACAAAATTCCCCGTATCTATTGAACGTCCATCGTGCTATAATAGTTAGCTGTCTATAACGGCGCCAATGCCTTCTGTCACATAAACAGGGGGCGGTTTTAAATTTTTAATTCGAACGTAAAAAATGCGATGGAAAAACTAGAAATATTGAGAATTTCTCAACATCCTAGAGTTAAAGTATCGAAGATATCAAACAGTCTAGGTAATATGTAGCTAATTACGAAGAAATTTGCAACAGAAATGAAAGTGGGTAAGGCAACACTTACTGTACTTACATGACGGGGTTTTGAAAAAAGTTGATGCAAAGATAATATGAAGAGATGACACCCAGTTCATATAAAAGAAAAAAAAATCAGACACGTGTTCACAGAAAAACATGCTACTCATTTTATTACTATGTTTCAACCTTCCTGTGAGGCGGTCTCAAAAACAAAAGTGCTATTTTGAGTCGATGAAGGAAATGTAAATTAAAGATATAATTAAAAATTTAATGATGTCATTGTTGTGTGTAACTGTTTATAATAAGTCAAAACTAAATGCTACAATACAATCCTCCTCTGATTAAACTGGTAAATCATTAAATAAACAAAATCAGGTTTTTACCTTATATTTTCTTTCATGTCTTTGGGAAATTCTATCTATCTACATATAAGTTGTAAGTAGATCAACCGTAATCGAGGGTGACCCAAAGGTTCTCTTTTCAATTGCTACTAAACCGATGTGTAGGGGAGTGTGCTACTTCTTTTCCCGGATTGTTACTCTTACTTTCGATCAGTACCTTATAATGCTTAGTGTAAAGCAATTATATATATACGAGGATCATTAAATAAGTTTCCAGACTTTTTTCGTATGGGCACTTTTATTGATAGTACACACATGAAACTCTAGTCTCCTTCGAAGTAATCTCCCCCGGCTGCAATGCAATTGTTGTACCGATCCAACAATTTCTGGAAGGCTCCCTCTTGTGAGAACATGTCAATGACCTTGTCTCAATGACTCGTCACAGCCTCTTTCATCTCCTCAATTGTCTCATAATGACAGCCAGTGAGCTTAGGGAATAACCAAAAGTCACAGGGAGCAAGGTCTGGACTATAGGGACGGTGAGGAACTGTCTTGATGCCCATCTTGGTCAAATAGTCTGTGACAAGAATGGAGTTGTGGACTGGTGTACTGTCCTGGTGGAAATGCCACTGACCCGATTTGAAGAGTGCTGGCCTCTTCCCAAGGAATCTCTTCCTGAACTCCCTTAAAACCTCAACATAGTAACCCTAACCCTAACCCTTTGGCCAATCAACTCTGGTGTATTGGCTTCCTTACTCCTCCCACGCCTCTCATCATCCCTCACAGACTCCGTGCCTTCCTTGAATCTCTTATCAAAAACTGATGCTCAATTCATGCAAGATGGTCGAAAAGCAGTCTGAAGCATTCCGTACGTTTCTGTGGCATTTTTAACAAGTTTAAAACACAATGTTATTGCATATCGTTCTTCCTCATGCCCAGATTGCATTTTTGAAATTCACCAGCTGAGGCAATCAGGCTTTAGTAGTGTGTATTCCAATTTCCGTTGTAGCTGTTCGTTTGAATCTGAAATCATAAAATCATAAGATGTATAGCGATAACATACTGAATTTTAAATAGTCTAAAACAATTTTCAATGTCTGTACAAAAAGTCTGGAAACCTATTGAATGTACCACGTATATATATATATATAGTTTGCTGTACTGATAAAATGTACTCAAAATTATATCAATATCAAATTTAAAAAGAAAACAGATTTAACGTAGAAAATAAGAAGAATCGCACGAGTTTCAACACCTCAAAAGGCTGCAATCTTTGCTTCAAAGACAATAATTCTCTTCCCAGAAACCAAACAAGCTCTTATATAAGCAATCTGAAATCATATCCAAATGCAGATACACAAATAATTTTCTACTGAGTCACTGGAAAGCTAACAACTTTAAAGACAACAAATAAATGAAATGAAATAAACAAATCAAAACAATGAATGAATAAAATAAATTGATAAAAAATAAAAAAGTTATAAAAATAAATAAATGAACAAGCATTATGAATAAATCCCTCGATGAATGAAAAACAAACTGTTGTGTAAGTACTAAAATATACAAATAAAGCAATAAAATAAAAGTGGTAAACAGATTAAACGTGAAACGATAAGTGACGGATTGATAAAGCTTGGAAAATAGGCAAATTTAGGCAAGAGTGAAAAAATAATAATAATAATAATGATAATAGGAGTAACATTTATGATAATATGATGAAATCTGGAAAGCTGTAAACGAAACGTGAGTGAGAGGAACCGAAAGAGCAGACTCGGCAGCCAAATCGGCCTTAGATTTAAGCCCTAAAGCTATCTTCATTCTATATACCGATTGGAAACCAATAATCAGTAAATTCCTTCACAAAAAATGGCAACAACGATGGGACATGAACATCAATAATAAACTCTTCCAAATTCAGCCCACCTTGGGAGAATGGAGACCAGCTTTTTGAGCATCGAGAAGAGAACAAGTCATTATATCCCGACAGCGCATTGGTCATACAAGGCTTACTCACGCTTTCATACTGCAACAGGAACCACAACCACAGTGTCAGACGTGTCAGACAACTTGCACGGTTAAACACATTCTTATAGAATACAGAATTTTTGCTGTCATCAGGAAGCGATTTTTCAAAGTAACTAATTTAACCGAATTGTTCGAAGACATCAAAATAGATGACGTTGTGTCCTTCTTGCGAGAAACAGTGTTGTACTAATTAAAACTGATTAATCATGTGCAAACAAGATAAATCCTGCTTATAGAAAATTTCACCTTCTAAGTATTTATAGGTAAAAGGTATATATATAGAGAGACAGAATTTGGCGTTAAATAACCTACAAAGGTTGATACGCCATAAAACCCAAACAACCAACCAACCAAACCAAACGTAGAAGGGTCAATAATCAACAGAATAGACAGTAACCCAATAGATAAGTAAACCAGCCTTTCCAACACCCATGCAACATATAAAAAGGCAACAACTACAAGAAGAAAAACACTTGGTCGGATAAACGCATAAACGAGAAACTGACAATTACAAGCACCTGTCATATAGTCATCTACAGCATCATGCAGAAATATACATATATATGCTGGATACATACCGATGCAATAATAATTAAGACACCCGATGATAAAGTCGCAGGAACAAACGACGCACGCAAGGAAGACGCAGGAAGACTTCTTTATAAAATATTTTACCTCACATCTTTATTTGTAAGTTTCGAAAGGGTTGTTCAAAGTTTGCGTGTGAACTGGAGACCGAACATTACTAAAATATTTTGACCCCGAAGTTATGGCCGTCAGCGTTGTGTCTTTTTCGTTCTCCATGGTTGCTCAACCGAGAGAGTCCACTCTCCGGGGTGCTGGCTTTTCCTACTACAACGCGTCTACCTCTGTCTTCCACTGTACTGCTTGCCCTCCTTCTCGCCTATCTCCCCTGGCTTGTTGAACTCAACTGACCGAACTCAACTTGTCGGCCTTATATTACCTTCAAACTCCCACGCGCTGATATGGACACGCCTCCACGACTACTTCCGATATCTGGGGACCGGGATGTGTCACTTTCGCTTTCTTTGGAATGGCCTGTGTGATCGTCATCGAGCGGAAATAACTGTCATCCAGTTCAGAGGTTACTCTCTTCCGGTGTGTCAGTCTATGAGAGTATAATGGGATCTTTTTTACCTCGTCCCATTTCATCAGCCAATTTCCGCCCACGCGATTTCCTCTCGTAACTGCCACCAGAATGTGTCACCTCCTTCCGGTGCATTACCTTGAATGGCATTTTTGGCCGGGTCAACAGGTCAAAACATAACACACCACTGAGTAACTTTCTGAGTAAATTATATAAGTTCGCTTAGCGTAGATAACTACTCAGTGGTGCTTGTAATTGTCAGTTTCTCGTTTATGCGTTTATCCGACCAAGTGTTTTTCTTCTTGTAGTTGTTACCATTATTATATTATAAAGTTCAATACTCACTGCGCGCCTTACATTTGTACCTTAGTACTAGGCTAAGCTGAACTTAATAAATGATAGTTCACACACACACACACACACACACACACACACACACACACACACACACACACACACACACACACACATATATATATATATATATATATATATATATATATAAATAAAGCAAACTTAACAGAATTAATTTTCCAACCAGTGCTAATGTACTTAAATTTCTTTAGCTACTGACACTATTTATAGAACAATTTTAAAAGTAAACACTACACATTGCAACGGCCCAGACGCTCTTATTCTCACAAAGTAGTAATGTACATACAAAAGTTACATAACTTTTGTAATACATCCTTCCCTGATGATAGCCCAAAGTTGGGCAGAAAGTAGGTGGGAAATAAACAATTCTGGAAAATACATCAATAAATTCCCTCGAATATTATAAAATCAATACGGCAATATGAAAGGATCAACAAGAAAATATGTAGACAGAAAATATCTATTATGTTCAACGAAATTTGTATATATATATATATGTATATCTTTGACAGAAGAAATTTGAAAAATTAAAATAAAAACGGAAATTCAATAAAACGAGGAGGTAACTCCTTAATCTCGTCCCCCTACACCCCACGTGTTTATTCTGGTTTTGAATTTAAATTTAAATTTTAATTTAAATTTAATTAATTATCCATTGGGTCTGAAGAAGTCCTGTATTAATTTTTTTTTCTTCATGTTTTTGGTTCACACCAGAAACTGAAAATACGGGATCGAAATAAATTTATAATCATGAATTAACCGGTCTTTGGTTTTTTTCTTAAAGAAATATTGTTCTGTAATAAATTACATTGAACCCTCTACCAGGAAAATTTAAATGTTCAGCTCTTGAATGATATTCTTGTCCTTAGGGAATTACTCCAAACTTTTTAACCTGACCGAATATTACCTATATATATATATATATATATATATATATATATATATATGAATGTGCAACTGTTTTACTCAATTAATTTGGATACATGCTGTATTAGAAGCTGAAATTTGTAGACTTGAGTCCATTTCAAATCATCCTGGCGCACTGGCCGTGTGCTATACGTTTTAATGATTAACCTTCCATTCATAATAGCATCGTAGAATTAGCTACTTTTTGTTGTTTGTTCACCTTGGTTTGTGCATCATGTGGACAGGCAGCCACCACATTTCAACCTCTCTGATAATGCATGCACTTCAAATGGCATAAAAAGCATGCACGTGACTAAACTGACGGCAGCAATCAATTTCCAGCTTTCCAGACTATCACTATTACAACTTACCGATTCAAGATGGATGTCAAAAAGGTAGTTAAACCGTTGCAAGCCAGTTTTCTCTGTTCATAAACCAGTTTGGTTCCGGTGATTTAATGCCGTTCCTCCTAACCCAGCTTAAGTTGGTCACCTTCTTTGAATCTCATGAATTTGTCACGCTCGAGCTTGATGGAACCAATCCTAAATTCTGGTACAGTTGGCAGTTCCTTCGCCAAACACTTTAACGTTAAACTGGTGAATCCATTCGGTGGAATTACGTCCCACTTGGAAATCATAAAGTAGATACATATCTCCATTATTGATGAAAAATCAATTATTTTGAAGATTGTGATTGATTTGATGCAAGTAAATCTGATGACAGAAACTGTGTAACCTAAAATAAGAATATGCTGCAATCAAAAAAAATTATATATATATATATATATATATTACATGGTGATGTTTGTGATTTTTGGTTTCATGGTTTACTCATTTATCAGACTTAAACTATTACAATATATGTGTGTGTGAATGTACATATATGTAAGTAAGTTGGTGACCTTAATCAAAGTTGACCCGAAGGCTCCCTTTTCAATAGCTACTACACCATTCCCTGGATTACTCCACTTTGGTATGATTGGACCTGGCATAGAACCCCGGTCTACCGAACACTCTACTCATTAGACCAATATATATATATATATATATAGTGTGTGTGTGTGTGTGTCTAGTCTTATATATTTTCTACTGCGTTTCAATGTTGTAGAATATGGTAATTAAATCCATCTAACAATATTCGTTCTGATTGTAAATATTTCCAAAAGAAATAATGAAATCCTATTTTTGATTCTGAAGGAAATGAACTTTTTATGAAAAAATATTTGGTGTGTGGTATGGGTGATAACGTTTCCCTCTCGCTTTAAACACAAACAAGCGCACACACTCACACATACACATTCATATTTACATATATATGCATGTATATTTCTCAGAACCTATCTATCTATCTATCTATCTATCTATTTTTATATCATCAACGAACTTTCGTTTTCCATACACACACACATACATTTCTCAGACCCTATCTATCTATCTATCTATCTGTGTTAATATATTCAATCGACTGTCTCACTTTACACTCACGCGTGCACACACACACACACACAAACACACACACACACACACACACACACACATATATATATATATATATATATATATATATATATATACCTGTACATATTTTTAAGAAAGTTTTTTTCTAAAAAAATGTTAAGCCAGTAAAAAAAAACAGGAACTCGTGAAAATAAGTTACAATAAAATTGAACTGTAAGAAGTCATTCATAGATTGTTAGTTTCTTGTTTGTGTGATCATTGGACTAAGAGTAGTCGGTCTTGGCTTGATGATCCCAAAGGAGAAACTAACGGTCACCAAGCTTCGTTGACTCGGTCTTTCCTCTATCCTAACATTGTACAAATACTTATCACCGTTATTGAAAACTTTATATATAAATATAGCAAACTCTATTATTAATATGTGTGCGTGTGTACAAGTGTGTGTGCGTGTGTGTGCCTTTGTGAGTATGCGCGTGAATGAGCATTTGTTATTAATATTTTTTGCCGAACTTGCAGGGTGATCATAATAGATCTAAGATTTGGCCGTAGACCAAATTTGGCAAGATGGCTTGCTGTGTTTCTGAGATCATCCCTGGCTCCAGGCAGGCGTAACTGAGTGGGTCAGGGAGAAATCAAGCTGAGACCTGAATAACATTAGCATTTTTCGTTGTTCTTCTTCCATCAAAAACATTTTGCCCTATAGCCCCTCTCTGTCTGTTTTTCGCTCTTTTTCATTTTCTTTGTCTTGGCACATGCCAATCCTTCATGTGGACCCTCCTACACCAAATATTTTCTTTTAATACCGAAAGTGTGTCATGCAATGCAGCTTAATTCTTTCCACCGTTAAAAGAAACTATTTGCTTCGAATTTGAAGTCAATAACCATAAGCAGGTGTAGTGGCTAACATGCTGGACTGCAGCATCGTAGTAAGAAGTTCGAATTCCAGCCTTCATTAGCACATTTATTTCCAAAAAGAGAAAAATAAAATTTTACAATTTTTGGTGAGCACAAGGCCCAAGTTTTTTTGCAGGGAGAGGGGGGAGAAGAAAAGGAGACTTTGTGGTTCAGAGAGCTCTAGCTAGTCTCTTTCAAGACGAGTCACACTATAATTTATTTTACTATGATTTATCCCCGTTAATCTCTGACGCGCCACAGTCACCAGTATGGAACCTACTTAAAAACCCGGTGAAATGGAATGATGATGAGGGAGGGAATAAAATCTTGGGGGGTAATTTTGCAAAAAAATAAAATAACTAAAGAACCTCGTTGGTTTCCCTTCTATCCCCACCCCCGTTTTATAATATGGAGAGACGACTGTTTTCCGGTGTCCGGATAGGAGCCGAAAACAAGCCGATCTGTCCCTAGTGGTGGTGGTGGTGGGGGGTAAGAATTTTTAAAGGGGTGTAAAAGAAAAAGCGAGGGAGGGGAGGGGCAGAAGAGGACGACATGAATTACAGAAATGAAATTTTAAGACCCTCAAAGGGTAGGGAATAGGTTTTTAGGAGAAAAAGACAATGTGGGATTGGGAGGATCTTGATAATTTAATACAATGTGATAGGGCCAATGACATACCTCTTACAACTAGCTAGGGGGTCAAGTGAGTATCAAAAGAATTCTATTTACCCGGGGTGTGGTCTTGAAGGGCCAGGACCATCGTCGTCATGCAAGAGGAAGGAAGTGGAGGGAAGCATGACTCCAACATTGTTCCTTTTCGTGCGACCAGGCTCGCTGCATACACCCACCTTTTGTTGAATGTTATGCGGTCCAAGCGTTTTCTATCGTATCTAATCTTGACCATAAGCTGATGCCTAAAGAACAAGATCAGATCCCGATGAGAAAAGTTTGCATCCTCATACAATCCCTTGTTACGCGTCTGCCAAATCACCAAACTTCATTAGCTGACTTATATTATGGACTAAAAAGCACAAGTACTGGAAAATAATACGTTCTATTATGTCTTCAGTGTGTCAATGACATCATCAAACACTGAATATTTTTACGTAACAACCATGACTACATTATAGTTATTGTTTTGTTTGGTAATTTAATGGCATATCAACCTTTGTGGATTATTTAATGCAAAATCAATCCTTGTAAAAGAACAGTAGTAGTACTATTTAATGGATAAAGGTGTTAAAACCTTTTCCGAGAGTATTAGTCCGAAAGTGAACGTAAATGAGTGACCAAAGTTTTAGTGTGACCAATGGACAATCTGGATTTAGTGATTTGGTCATTTTTGGACTTTCTGAAAGCTATTTTCTATTCTTGATATTTCCAAATATTTATGATTACAATTATATAATACGTGACGGTGGTTCGTTCATCAACGATTTTTTTAGCTCTAAAGTTGATCGGTGGGTGAAAGTGTTAACTATTGAGCTCTTAAAGATGTATTGCTTTTCAGCATATCACTGCTGTGGATCAAAATGTCAGATGACCTTAAAATTCACACGTTCGAGTTACTATTGTTCAAAGAAGAAATGTGAGTAGAAGTCATTAAAAAAAAGGGGGTGTCTTCGTTAAAACAATGGACTGCAGAATCGTGGTAAGCGAGTTCGTACTCCAGTCGTGCTATTACGTTCACTTGCAGGCAAATATCCTTGGGAAAGGTATGAACCCCCTTATCCTTCCAGCTATGGGTTGAAAAGTACCACTACTGTTCTTCTAGGAGAATGGCTTTGGCATTAAATAATCTACAAATGTTGATATGCCATTAATCAAAGAAACCAAACCAAACCATTCAAAAAAACATTGCCCGTGTCGACAGAGAATTACACCTGTAATAACAGGCCTGGACATGCACGTCTGATTTAATAAAACTCTTCACAATATACCTTGGTCATAAAAATTCATGGGCAAAAGCCTTGTCGGTGGGGTTTAGCATACGTTGACTGTACCCCCTGCAGAGGAGTATGACCCCCAACAAAAAAAGTTGTCCTAAGTAGGAAACTAAACTGCACCTGATGATGAGGTTCCAGTTCTGGAAATCTGAGGATTGTGGAGTGTACCACTTTGACTCACAATGATGTCTGTTTAAAAATTATTCGTATTCGATCGATTGATTAATTCTAACGGCATGTCAACGCTCTAAGGGTTATTTTATGCCCAGAGGCTAAAAAAATCGGGTTTATTGTATGTTCATATTTATACAATTGTGCTCTCGTCTTTTAGGGGTTTTCGTTTTGTTTTGTTTTTTGTTGTTGTTTTTTTTTGCACACAGTCTAATCGAATACGAACAATTTTTAACAAATTTATTTTGAGTAATCAATGAAAGAATACTCCACAGTTCTCAGATCGACAGATGTAGTTCAGTGCCATTGCTAGGACATCTCTTTTACGGCCATTTGTTTTTGATTAGAATACTTGATGCTATATACACATACAGGTCCATTCACTTTATCCCCAGGACCAGAATACAACCTCAGGTTTTTTTCGGAGTTAATTTCATTTTTTGCGGATTTTATTCAGAGATTTCATTCTTCTAGATAGATTGCCATACGAAGACTAAAAGATTCAGTCTATTTACTCATAGCAGGATAAAGAAAAGTTTGAGTCATACCTTTTCCAGGAGGATGAGTACCACATAAAATGACCTCTCCAGATTTGAACTCGGGTTAACAAGTTACTTAAAGCTATCATTGCTTACAAAAGATTATATTTAGTTATCTGAAACCACCAAACTGCGTACAAATAAATGATTATTACTACCTAGAAATACATACTTGAAACAATATAAATATTTGTATTAAATAGGAATACTTCAAAGCATTCAATCAGAAACTTCTCACAAACTGCTATACAAAAAAATTTAAATATAAATATACTATGAACGCAATTCCATAACCTATAGGAGCCCAGTCGGCTGGAGTTGTATAATACGCAGAATGAATCTCTGTAGGGGGGTAAACTCACCCTAACGAGTGTTCTAAATATGACACTAAATCATCTGATGGGGAATTCTGAGTATCCCTTCATTGCCATTACTCCCAGGTCCAATCTTACCTGAAGTGGTATCACCAGATAGCGTCCTATTTATGTGTCAAATATAACTTTGACATTTAAATTATGTGCAAACGTATAATAAACTGAATTGATTGAAATAGAAACGTTTGAACGTCTGTGTGTGAACAAATGACTGTTGTTTAATTGAATTGTATGTGATACATAATAATACTTGGATTCCTTTAACTGTGTGCAAACGAATGTGTAATGGTGATCAGGATTATCAGTGTTAAATACCTGGAAATCTTTAACTACATGCCTAAATTTAATTATTGGTATAACAGCAATATTTGGAACCATTTGACTGTGTGCGAATGGATAGTGTCATGTAGAATAATTAGTGTTAAATAGCAATACTTGTAACCACTTCAATGTTGGCTAGCAATGAATAGTGTTGTGTAGAATAATTAGTGTTAAATAGCAATACTTGTAACCACTTCAATGTTGGCTAGCAATGAATAGTGTCGTGTAGAATAATTAGTGTTAAATAGCAATACTTGTAACCACTTCACTGTTGGCAAGCAAATGATGAATATTGAATGGAATTATTGTGTTAGATAGTAATATTTTAAATCAATTTAACTTTGGTAAAACAATAGTAGCACTAATGTGCCAACAAATTAGTTCTACCTTATTTAAAAATGAAATTACCTACAAACTATTCACTTACAAATCATATTAACAGCTATTTAACTAAGTGTTAACAAATGATTAATAATAAATAAAATTATTCCTATTAGATTGAAATATCTGGAACCATTTAACTGTGTGCAAAAGAATGATCTCGGGCTTGTTTAAAAATATTACCAACAAAATGTGTTTCAAGATAGAGCTGAGTCTGGTGATTAAAAGGGATGGTGTTGTAATTCAAAGCCACTGTTATCTGCTTCAGCTAGTACATCATTTTTGAACTAATACCCTAATATGAGTCCCCTAATCCCCAGCTAATGGATTAAATATTATCACCGATGTTCTTCTTCATGGATGGCTTTGACATTGAATAAATCACGAAGGTTGATATGTCATAAAACAAATAAGCCCAACCAATCTGTTTCTACAACCTGAGCAGTGTGAACGCGAACGTTATCCTGGTGCAAAAGCACACCTGCCCTCAGCTTTTCGTTTTGTTTCCACATGATTGTTCAGTTGTCTTAATTTAATGTTTACGCCTTCAAAAATTAAAAAACAAAAATGAAAGGAACCATCACCTTGGTAACAGCCGCTGCCTGTTTCAACTATTTTGTGGTGGAGAAAAAAAGTATTTCCACAGTTTGCTTTGAATCTTTGTAGGAGCCTCACTTGCCTTAAAATTAAGACAGAAATCTGAATTTGTTTTTCTAGTTTTATTAAAAGTGGTTGTGTGTTGTTGCAACAATTAACGCCATGTGCGAAATGGATATATAATGTTCATAACGATAGAACATATAAAGAACATAGGAATCTCGAAATTCGAAAACACGTAACGACTTCTTGTTCAGGTACGAAACCTTTTTATTAACTTTGAGTTAAAGGTTTCGACACAAGGAGGAGAGACACAATCTCGCTATGCCGTCTTATTCATTTGGCCCCTATCTCGTGCGGCACCCACGGCGTGCAAATTCGTCTCGCCTCAGCGAGCCCCAAAAGTCGAACCTCCTCGATTGGCGTCAAGTTTTCAACTCTCCTAACTTTCTTTCAATTCTCCACAAACCTCTGCGCGCTTCCGGTGCGTGACGTCACTTGCACTCCGTCACCCGTTTCCCTCGGACTATTGTGACATCTCTGAGTGACACTTTCGTCCGCCCGTGCGAGCCTACGTTAACACCTGCATCAATGTTTGCACCTAACTAACCCATGTGCTGAGCCGAAAGGTTCTCAGCCTTACTAAACCCAAAGGCATGAACTGAAATCCCTCGGCTATTATATTACAATACCTCTTCTCTCTGAGAGAAACTTAGTACTTTTTGAACGATCCTCGTATCTAGGCTGCTGTCGAGACGACGCGACGAATCAGTACCAATTTCCGATACTTTCTGATCAGCAGTCTCGATACAGTTATTAAGTATTATTACGCCGTATCAAATTTAATTATCATGTAACGAGCATATTACCGTGACTGCATGGAGTGAAATAGTAATTAGTAAGTTAGTTTTCCGAAAAAAATAATGTTCCGATCTCTTTAGCAGTGACGGCAGCGATGTGATATTTTGTCAAAATACCTAGGTATGAGAGAAAGAAAGAGAACGCAAGTGGAACTGGATCCACTTCATCATTATAAGGATTATTATTGTTAAATCAAGTTTGAAAAAGTTTTGGATTTGAACGTGTTTCTCGGATTCTTGAGGATTACCCTTAAAATACATAGGATATTATATTCGGATGTATACATGCGTTCGTTGTTTCCCCTCCCCCGACACATGCATACAAACAAATACATACATATGTATGTGAGCGTGTGTGTGTGTGTGTGTGTTTGCACAAGATAAACACAAGAATTTGTGTGTATATTATGTCGAAATGTCGATGTTACACGAGAATGTGCGTACATACACCTCCATAAAACACACACACACACACACACATATATATATATATATGTATATAAAGTAATGTTGGAGGTGCCCATGGTGTAATGGTTATCGTCGTAGGAATTGGACACGGCGACACGAGTTCAAATCCTGGACTGAACACATTTCACATTGCACTAATACCCTTGGGAAATGTATGAATCCAATTATTCTCCCTCCAACTATGGGTAAATAGTAGGGCAGACTAAGTTCTTCAGCCTTGGTGAGGCAACTAGTCTAGGAGAAGGCAAACTCTGAATTCAAAACTGATAAAATGCGCTTCAAAAACTGACCTTGTGTCATATCCTGCCAGAGCGGAGGGGTTGGGTAAATATGATAAAGTAATGTTGGCGACCGTAGTCGAGTGTAACCAGAAGTTTTCCTTTTCAATAGCTACCACACCAAGGTGTAGGGGTGGTGCTACTTCTTTCTTTGGATTGCTTCACTTTACCCTTGATACGTACCTTATATTGCTAAGCAAGGAGGTATCAAGTACAATTTTTAAAGTCTTTGGTATGATGCGACTTGCGATTGAATCCAGGTTTCCCGAACCATTGGCGAACATTCTACCCACTTGGCCAATGATATATATATAATACTGCGCAAAAGTCCTCAGCCACATTAAACTATTATAAATTTCTACTAACTGCCAACTTATTAGTAAATGTTTCACATTGCCTTTTTTTTACATTGACCCAGTTGGAGTCATTTCTATACCAAATCATTATATTTTGTGGTGGGGGTTCTGTATGTGAGGGAAAGATGAAAGACCAACTCCAAATATGGCAGTGCACAGATTTTCGGCTAAGTTACATAAACTAATCAAGATACAATACTTTAAAACTGAGAAAATATTCCTTCGCTAATACACAAATATTTCTCCGCAGCAGCACCAATTTTTTCTTTAATACATTAAAAATTCTTACATCAAAAAACAATGACGAAAATTTCCAAAGAAAGAATTAAGGGTACAAATTGCAAAGATGGCTAAAAACTTGAGACCGCAAGCAATAGCAAAGTAATTTGGAATTTCAAGAAGTGGCATTGCAGAAATCCTTCCGAAGTTTCAAGACACTAGAACTGTTTAGAATCGACCAAGATGTGGTTGTCTTCGAAAGCCGAAGCTCAGGATGGTACGGAAACTGATCAGGACAGTTTGGATGTGTGCAACTTGTCCAATTTCGTGCCTGTAAATACCACCATCTTTCGAGAATATGAACTGAAGGGGTACTAAGAAACCAGCATTGACCAAAAAAGCAATTAAGGGAATTATTAAGTTGGTCCAAGAGGTTTGAACTATGGGATACAGGTGTTTAGAATAAAGTCATATTCAAGGAGGAAACTGGGATGGAGCTGCATTCTAATTAGCGAAAATTCTTTGAAGGTCTCCTGGAAAGCAAAACGATCCATGTTAAATGACGAAAAAAAAAAAAAAAAGGAGGAATGTTGGTGTTAAGAGTCGGATGCTTTGGAAATGCATAAAATAAAGACTGTTCAAGAAAGTTGGTTGAAATTGGAAGTAGCTTGAGCATTGCAAAATACATCCAGTTACTGAAAGACAATTTTATTCCAGATTTGGATGAAAGTGATATTTTTCGACAAAGCGGAACTATATACCACATATCACGTGCAACATAACAGAATTTGGCTGATATGGGTGCAACCGTATGAAAAGATTATATAACTCAGAACTCTGGCTTCAATATCTTCGAGAAAATCTGAACAGAACTAAAGAGAAGAATTCGTCTGGAAAATATATGCAATCTTGAGTTGTAGGAGCTCCCTACGGAGAATGGCATCTCCTACTTGTGAGGATATTGTAGGAGTTGTATGTATCGCTTCCTAGGCGCATTGAAACAATTATTAAAGCTAAGGGAAGCCTCGTGAAATATTAACAATGTGCCGTAACTTCTTGAAATGAACACTATGTAATAAATATTCATTTTTCTGTTTTAAAACACTTTCTTGATTGTTTTATTTGAGATGGCCTAAAAGCTTTGCTCAGACACTTTTGTGGGCGTTATAGAATTTTCTCTAATTATTCAGAACCCCTGTAAGAAAATATCGTGATTAGGAATGGAAATGAGGCCACATCCACTCACAGTGAAGTTAATTGATTGTAAGTAAGTAAGTAAAGTTGGCGATCGTAGTCGAGGGTGACCTGAAGGCTCCCTTTTCGATAGCTACTCCAACAAGGGGTAGGGGAGGGCGCTACTTCTTTCCCAGGATTGATCCACTTGATCCTTACTTTATAATGTGGAGTGTTAAGCCAGGAGGCATCAAGTACCATTTTTTGAGCCTTTGTTATGACTCGATCTGGGATTGAACCTAGGGCTCTAGGGCCATTGGCGAACACTCTAACCATTATACCAATGTCCGGTTAACTGATTGTAATCTAACATAATATTTGCAAATAACGTAGTCATAATTTTCTTAGCAGTGGTCTGGACTGGGTGCAAAATCAGGCTTTTGTAGTTTTCTCAGAGAATCGGTTGATTGTTGAGAAGACCAGGTGTGACTCTGTATTGCGAGAGGTTAAAACCGTTTTGTGGATTTCGAAGCTGGCAAAAGGTTACATCCAGGTGGGCTAACAATTTTGGAATTTTAGTTGGAGTTAGTAAGTGTAAACGAAATGACCCTTGAACTTGGTTTCAACAATTGCTTATTTGGGATATATTTTCAGCGCAGAAATAGATTTGGATGATGAAGACATGTGAATTGAATAGTCTGTTATTTTATGTCCCCAGTTAGTTGGAGTTTAGACGGCGGAGAGAACGGATCAATTCAAGTTGAGAGAAGCAAAGTTCATACGCAATTTCGATAGATGTCAGCCGAGAAAAACACTAACTCACATACCTACGCACTCGTCAATGAATAACTCCAGCATTTCACTAAGTTGCAAGAGTTAACAAAAGACCGACACACATATTGCCTATCCAGATACTGCATTCTGCTTTTGTATGACTACAGATACCATTTGATAGTTGATAGTATTTCACTTGATATATTGTTATTAAACTGTTTATATTTAATCAGTTGGCATCAGTGATCTTTCGGAGAGGGGATCGAATTATCCTGTTCAGAACATTCGTCACCTGGGAATACTACGGCTTATCACTTAGGTAAACCCCCTTTTCCTTGGCATGAAAGAATCATAACACTTTTTTTTTATATCAAGCTCGACGATCGACGAATGAAACTATGCCTTTATGACAGTTTCGAATTGTAAACGCTTCACTATTCAGACAGGTGTGTTGGGAGTGAGATTTCACATGGGGTTTGAACTTAGCTAATACGAAATAAACGTGTTTGGAGTGGAGATGGCTGAATTTATCCTTTTGTAAGTTGGCAATTAGTAAATATTTTACAATATTTCAAAGAAGGTGAAACTTTTTGAACAGTAATATATATATATATATATATATATATATATATATATATATATATATATATTGTCAGAGTCACAACAATAGATCATTTTAACATATACGCTCCCCCTCGGAGATTGAGCACTCTGGCGAAGGAATTTACGGCTGCCACTCGTATAATGCAAAGCTCTTCGAACGAATTGAGCCCTCTGGTATCCGGAAAGGTGAAAATGTATACAAACGAAGGCTGCTACATAATACACACACAGAAATATGCATATATATATATATATATATAGACGCACAGAGATGAATAAATGCATGCATATATACACACGCAGATTCATATATAACACCATGTATTTGTAACATGTGCGTGCATAAGCACACACACACACACACACACATATATATATACACACACACAGAGAGAGAGAGAGAGAGAGAGAGAGAGAGAGAGAGAGAGAGAGAGAGGTGATTATTTTTATATGTTCATATCTTTATACCCAAGTATAATTGCAGGATTGCATAATATAGATAAAGACGCTTAACTGTGGAAAAATAATTAACGTCCATGAATTACTCAGCAAAAAAGAAAATTAAAGTCACGAAAAAATAGTTATCTTACAACGTATGTGTGGATTAGAGCCATCTATTTATTTTGTATGTGTGTGAGGGCAAATAAGTATGTTTTATGGCTGTCAGTAACCCTGAAAGCTTGAAGGCGATAATCTCTCCTTAAAGTGTTTTTATATAATCATAAAATAAATTTTCCAAAATATTTTCTAATAATGTAAACAGATTCAAAAAGGGTTAGAGAAAAAGGCGTGATAATGAGGAATAAAGTGATGGGTATATTGAATCTTTTGTGAGAGATGTTATCCATGATATTGTCGTGATACTTATGGTTGCCATTTAATAGGGTGAGTCAAAAGTGTTACAATATTTTGTTGACGTGAGACAATTCGGCAGCTCCGGTTACTTTTGCCGAGGGCATGAAGGTGACGAACAGCAAAGGACTGTAAGATGCCGAGTTCACTTCATATTCTAAGAGTGCTTCTCGCCGTGGCAAAAGGAATCGGTGAACCAATTTCAAAACCTGGACGAGGCAGTTTCCATTTCACATTTTATCCTTGACAAACGTAAGAATCTAACTATTCTCTCTCTAGCTACGCGTAAATTGTAGGACAGACTGCTTTCTTTAATCTCGGTATAGAAACCAGTTTAAGAGAGAGAAAACCGTGAATTCAAACATATTAAAATCTGTTTAAAAATTGATTTTGTGTCGCATCCTGCTCATGTGGAGGGGTTAGGTAATTACTCCTCGGATTTGCATCTATGGCTTGGAGCACGATTTTCGAACTATCTGACCTTGATTGATCGTTGAGGTTCTTGCAACCCGAGCAAAATTTCTTCCACCATCAGGTTCCGATACTGTGACAATACACCCCCGGCCGATACCCACTATCTCAACCACGCAAACTACTTATGGCCATCCGATCATCCAGTGGTTTCTCTCATCTCCGGCCTAGGGTATTTAACATTTCTATACGAACACACAAAGCACAAAATACACAACCGATAGGGTTGAAGAAAAGAGAACAAACACGGACTTGGGTTAGCTCCAAGCGCAAGAAGGGAGAAGTTTGTGACATTTTTGTGCAGCTCTCCGTGCATCTGCATGCTATCACGAGCGTGTATTCGAGCGAAATTCCTACAAAGTCACCAGGAATGCAGACTCATCTTCTCACGTTTGCCAACCTAGCGTCTGTGTCTACAGGCCTAGCTCCTGCTCTCTTCTGGTGACTGTCCTGTTCAGTCGAATTCTCTGTTCTGCCTCCTTCTTTTGACTCTGGGACCTTCCTTCCCGCGTCCTCTTTAGGTCTCGTCGGAAATCTCTCATGCAGGCACTTTGTGTGGGTTTCACGCTAAAACAGACGAAGGAATCTTCTGACTTGCACTTACCCACACTCACACTTACACAGCTAATGCCCACATCGTGTCACAATACTGTGATCAACAGCATCGTCACCTTTTAATAGATAAATATTTTTCAGTGTTTTCTTGATGTTATGGTCCAGTTCAAACTCGTCAATTATGTTTCCGAATTCAACTAAGTTGATCGTTCATCTATTTGGCTTTCAAATCACACACGAAATGAAACAATGCGCAATGAGTCAGTACACCAAGTAACGCAAGAATACCAACCACAACGAGTAACCAACCACAACTTGATCTGCTTTGGTTACGAAAATATTGCGAAGCATTTGACTCACATATTTTATATATATAGTTATTGATGATTGTCTTTTGCCAAAACGTTGTCAAAAATAAAAATAAAAACTTCCAAGACATGAGAAGGAAAGCAGGAGAAAATATCAGCCGACAATAGGGATTAAAACAATAAAAAGGGAAATAAAAGTTCAAATAAACCATAAGATAATACCAATTCTTCGTTTCACAATTTTTGCTCAACGATAGACAAATCAGAGAATGCACTTTTTAAATCGAAATTATCAAAAAAAAAAACGTATAAATAAAAAAAATAATCAGAACATTGTTTGATTTTAGAACTTAAAACAAAGCTAAAAAGATAGGAGAATGCATCTGTGAAAACGTTGTATTAAAAAAAGTAGAAGATACTAATTGAATAATTAATGGAATTGTTATACTACTTTCAAACAGAATTGAATCAATATTGCTGTGGCAGGGAAAAGGAATTGATCGAAACGTGTTAAAAAAGATTGATGAAGCTAGAATAAATAACGCTATGTGAATACAAATTTTGTTCATGAATAGCATGTGTTATTTCTTAATTGCTTATATTGTAAAAGAGGAGAAAATGGCAATAAATCCTTTTAAACTAACCTTTTATGCCCTGGATTACCATATGCAAGAAAAATCATTATTCCTGGATAACATGTGTTATTTTTTAATTGATTATATTATAAAATTATAGAAAATATCCATTATTCCCGGTAAACTTACTTTTTGTGACATAGATAATAGTGTATTAGATAGATTTTATTCCTGTATGGCATGTGTTATTTCTTAATTACTTATTTTTTTAAAGTATAGAAAATAGTCATTGTTCCATTCAAACTTTGCTTTTGGGCCCTGCATGAGGAAATTTCGAAAGTAAACTATTTTCTCTGTGAAAACGGAAAAAAAAAATCCATTTTCATTTGCATAAGGTCTGAATAAAACATTTTATGAATGAAAGTTTACGTATGTAGCATGAGCTTTAATACCGACAAGTGAAGGTTGGATTTTTACGTTTTTCATCTTCTGGTAGCGAAACTCACACTGACTGAAAACGAGTGCCAGATAACAATACGGACTGCTTGTCGAGGAATGGTTGTTGGTTGGATATTGTTTCCCCCTCAGTTCAATGCAAGAACAATTCATGACGAATTAACAACTGCCTAAGGAAAGTGAACAGGGTGAATAAAAGAATGACAATGAATAGTGAAATTTGTACTCAGAAGGTGTGAGCGTTGGTTATGGAATACTTTGTTTATGTATGAAAATAGAAATAGAAATATTGTGTGGAGAATAACACATTTGATAAGTGTATTGTCTTATGCCATCGTGTTCAATGCGCTTCTAGGTTCGTTGGGGATAAAGGTTGAAAATCGAAGGAGATCGAAAAGACTTAGGGAAGACCAACTTGTCTTCCACTTATAATATAAACGAGTAGAGTCTAGTCTGTTCTAGGCATGGCGTACGTAGTAAGAGGAGGCTGACATTACATGTTGCTGGACGAAGCGGTCAAAGAACACACGGATACTGATTCGCGGCCGAAACAAGTTGAGGAGTTCACACGTTTGCGTTTGTATCAAGTTTGACGGCACCGCCTAGTGGCTATTAGCAGAACCTCTTTGTATACGCGGGAGGTAATGACCTTTTGTACCATCTAGCGATCCGTAGTAAAACTCTTTCGCAAACAAGGGAGGTAATTCTACTCATATATGTGCAGGTTAAAGAAAGATAAAGAAAATTATTGAAACAGCGAGCAATAGTTTGGGAAATAAGTAACTTAGAAAAACTAATTATCCAGATCACCGAAGCAAATTTTAAAGAAAAAATAGAATTTTCCGATTTAATATTGATATAAGCGCCTAACGAAAACATCGACTGCTATTGATAGGTTATCGATAATATGGAAGTCTGATCTATCCGATAAAAAGAACTGAATTTTTTCCAAGTAGCAGTTGTGTCAATTATACTGTATGGATGCAACACATGGACACTGATAAGTGTACAGAGAAAAAGGTTGACGGGAACCGCACAAGAATGCTACGAGCAATAAACAAATCCTGGAAGCAACATCCCACGAAACAGCAGCTCTATGGCCACCAACCTCCTATCTTTAAAACCATCCAAATAAGACGGACAAGGTATGCAGGACACTAAAGGAGAAGCAATAATGAACACATAAGTGACGTTCACCTATGGACCTATGCACTCAGACGGGCTAGTGCTGGCCGATCAACAAGAACTTACAAACAACAGCTCTATATGGACACAAGATGTAGTTTAGAAGACTAGCCGAAAGTGATGGATGATAGGGACGAATATCGAAAGAGAGAGAGAGAGAGAGAGAGAGAGAGAGAGAGAGAGAGAGAGAGAGAGATCCGTGATACCTACGTGACCTGATGATGATACTCATTGTTATAATCAATTCGGAAATAACATTTTTGGCACAGAAAAATGAAACGTAAAAAAAAAAAAAAAAAATTGCTACATAGTGTAATTTATTGAATAAGAATATTTCTTTAACTCCCATATATTTTCAATTTTGGATATAAGATGTTATTTTTTAATAAATAAGCTCCGAAGAAATGTCCTTCTTCTCTATATGATCATTGTCTATAACTAATTGTTTTCCAGACGAAATCAAGAGTTACGTTCAATATTAACTCAGGCAGAAAAGAAAATTCAAGGCAAGAATAATATTCTTACGAACAGTATACTACCACCCCAACACAATACCAGTTAAAACTTCAGATTATTTGAACCTTATGATAAAGCAAGAACGCTTTACACTCAGTCTTTCATCTTTGAATCAGAGCCAAATGTCATAATCATAATAACAGGCGTTAGCATTAACATTAATGTTCTATTCTTCAGAGATCACGTTGCCATTGTATTTAACGAAAGCCTTCAGTTATACAAGGTATTTCAGAAAAATTGATGTAATTTCGTCATTTGATGATTTAACTAATTCTCGTTTAAATAATCTCAAAATTTAACTGGATGTGTTGAAAGACCTCAAAATTCTGTTTAATGTTTTATTTTCGCTTTTCAGCTCTAGAAATAAGATTCACTATAAAAGAAAAGTCAAACTATTACATTACGAAATAATATAAATTTAACAAAATATTTTGCATGAAAAATATATAGCTACACAAATCAATCAGTATTTAGTGATTAAAAAAGAAAGAATATATTAATTTTTCAAGATAATCTCCGTCTTTATGAATGTAAGTTAATTCAGATGTGAATATTAAAAACATGGACCGCACATTATGCGTTATTAATATTTACGAAATATTATTGGGCAAAACTAGATTTTTACGCATGTCAATATGTTGTCTATAGTTATTTTACGCACGGAGTTTAGGAAAGCGCATCCATTATGCGTTACTATTTTTGCTGTTGTCATTTTTTCAGACTTTTTACACTCAGCCTCATCAAAAACGTATAATTTTTAAATAGATCTTTTTGACCCATGGATGAGATTCTAACGGATTGTACCATTTTGTGTCAAAGTGAACCTGTAAGTAATGGCAATGAAGAGGTACTACACATTTTCTAGATATTCAGAACCGGAGCCTCACCATCAGATGCAGCTTCGTGTTATACCGAAGACACCCTTTATTTGGAAGAGTCTAAGTCCTCAGCAGAGATTACAGTCTTACTGACTGGGTGATATATGTTTACGTAGGACAGGTATATATATATATATATGTGTGTGTGTGTGTGTGTGTGTGTGTATGTGTGTGTGTGTGTGTTTGGGTCGTACTGATTTAAGTCTAATAATTAAAAAAGGTTGTTATAAACGTTGTGATCATCATTTATTTATATATATATAAGGATATAGAAAAAAGTAGAACTGGTAATACAACAAACTCTTAAGTTTCAAATGATATTTTAACCAACCACACTTTTGATTTTCAAACAGAGACAAACGAAGAATAATTCAAGCATGTTCCATAGCATACTATAACACAATACCACAACGACAAGGTTTTTCAAAATAGCAACGTCTCAAGGAAAAATAATACGAAACAATTTCAAAATTTATATAAAACGTTAACCATCCCCAGCTCTCTCTAAACATCTAAAATAATAGAATATTACAAATCTGTTTCTCAATCCATAAAACTTAACTTAACCAATTTAGAACATATCAACCTGTATCATTTTGTTTACTTATAACAACATCTGTTGGCCCAGATGAAGACTTCGAACTGAATCAAAAGTTTTTTATGTTATAATCATTTCTCACCCTTGAAATGATTTTTACAAAATACCTTTGTATTCGGACTAAGATTTTGAAAGTAAAACGCGTCGGCATAATAAAATAAAACAAATCATCAAATATATCAATATATAACTTTCTTCCATTTTTTTCTTAAAACATTCTTTCGGATTCAAATCACTTTTTCTCATATATATATATATATATATATATATATATGTGTGTGTGGGTGGGTGGTTGTGTGGATAGCGTAAACAGAGTCAACGGTGCTTGTTGACTGTTGTTTATCACCTGTGATCATCATATCGTTATTTTTTATTCTTTGCTGGTTTTTCACACACACACACACACACACACACACATATATATATATATATGAGAAAAAGTGATATATATATATATATAAAATAACTTCTTGAATGATAGCACTTACGGTAAAGGAAAAAAATCCGCGAGGAGTTCGAAGATAAAAATATACAACGAATCACTGTCTAGGGGAAAAAATATATGGAAAATATATATGGAAAAAAGAATTGATAATAAACTTAATTTTTATTTTTTTGATATGCTAATTTTCCGTCCGGTGTGAGGTTTTTTTTAATATTAAAATATCTTTTTCTCCCTGCTTTGTTAGTCGAGGTTAGGTACCCTGATGAGCCGCTTAGGCAAAACTGTAGTAGGTTAGTTCCTAAATCACGAAATAATTTTTGTCACTATATATATAAATATATAATATATATAACATGTGCCATTGTATTTCATGAGTTATTTAACCTATTTCTGGACAATAGATTTACAATTTTCTCTCAAAATTGGATAATAATGTAAGAATCTCTCTCTCTCTCTCTCTCTCTCTTTCTCTCTCTATCAATCTTTTCTATATATTTGTCCATCTGTCTATTCGTATCTCTCAATCAATGAACATATTGTAAAAATATATCGATACATTTTACGGAAAAATATTTCTGGGAAAACGATAAAAAGTTAGTCTTTCGCCATTATTCTAAATTGGGTCTTCGTATTTATAAAATCCAGAATCATGAAAAAAACTTGCGTCAAATTAATTCTAGAATGACTCGAAAGTTTTGCAATATATTGCTAACATAAGGTCCGATTTGGTAGCACCGGATGCTTCTATCGAGATCGTGAATGTAACGAACCATATTGAAACTCACCTAATAAACGCTGAATTTGCATCTATAGATTTGAACACGGTCTCGGAATCACCTAACCTTACAACCGGAGCAAAATGTCTTTAACCATCCACTTACAGTACTGTTATCAATTGCATCTTCATCTTTCGTTGCTTTCACGGCGTCGTGACCCAGTTCAGACTCATAAAAGATAAACTCCCATCTTAGACAAAAGTTGTACGTTCATCTGTGCAGTTTTCAAATCACAAAGGAAGTGAAGTAATGCACAAAGAACCCTCGCACCAACACGAGAGTATCAAACACAGCCGGTACCTCACCACGGCTTGAACAGCTTTTGTTACGTGATATATACGCCACAAACTAGTATGTACCAAAATACTGCAAATTATTTGATGCACCTTAGTAATTCGCATAGAAATCACTTGCCAACTTTGAAGATTAGCATTTAGAAATCTGGTTTCAAGATGTGATTCGAACTCCAATCATTAATACAAACAAAAATATAAGCAAGCTTCTCACATCTCCAGTAAGCTGACATATATATGTACGCTAAACAGTGACTAGAAAAGAGAGATTGGCTACTAAGACGTGACTTGTAAGTAAAAAGGATTGAATGTGTATTAATACTTTGACAGGAGACACATAGGTCATTTTGTCGTGGACGTGAATCGTTCACCAGAATCAGGATGAGTAGCAGTGGGAGTAGCAAGAAGTCTGAATAATACACGACTAGATGTTGAGGGGGTGAACACAGAATTGAGGTGTAACAGCAAATATATATATATATATATATATATATATATATATATATATATATATATATATATTGCTCTATCTTTCTTTCTCTCTCACTCTCTCGTTATCTGTTTTTCCTGACTTTGTCGACAGCAAATCTACTATATTAATTTGGTATATATACACTTTTCGACTCAAGGGAAGGGAAATAGAAAATCTCTGTCTGTCAGTCAGTATTTTGTAGATAACAAAACCACCAGATAGACTTGACGCATACATACACGGACGATATAAAAGTAATGCTTTATATTTTATTATGTTGTCTCACAACCGACTCAAGGGAAGGGAAATAGAAAATCTCTGTCTGTCAGTCAGTATTTTGTAGATAACAAAACCACCAGATAGACTTGACGCATACATACACGGACGATATAAAAGTAATGCTTTATATTTTATTATGTTGTCTCACAACCGACTCAAGGGAAGGGAAATAGAAAATCTCTGTCTGTCAGTCAGTATTTTGTAGATAACAAAACCACCAGATAGACTTGACGCATACATACACGGACGATCTAAAAGTAATGCTTTATATTTTATTATGTTGTCTCACAACCGACTCAAGGGAAGGGAAATAGAAAATCTCTGTCTGTCAGTCAGTATTTTGTAGATAACAAAACCACCAGATAGACTTGACGCATACATACACGGACGATCTAAAAGTAATGCTTTATATTTTATTATGTTGTCTCACAACCGACTCAAGGGAAGGGAAATAGAAAATCTCTGTCTGTCAGTCAGTATTTTGTAGATAACAAAACCACCAGATAGACTTGACGCATACATACACGGACGATATAAAAGTAATGCTTTATATTTTATTATGTTGTCTCACAACCGACTCAAGGGAAGGGAAATAGAAAATCTCTGTCTGTCAGTCAGTATTTTGTAGATAACAAAACCACCAGATAGACTTGACGCATACATACACGGACGATATAAAAGTAATGCTTTATATTTTATCATGTTGTCTCATAATGCCAGTGGCGTATGTTGCTGGTATGGTAGTAGATGTTAGACTTTTCCGGCTACGGACAATTTTCTTTTTCCTTCGTTACAGATAGCAACTGAGCGGAACTCTGATTAAACTGTATTTTTGCAATAAAACGATTTCAAGTATTCCAATCCAAGACAAATAATTTTCAAACTGATTTATTTGACCCCTGTACGTGATTCTATCAAATACAACCACTTTGACTCCTGTTTTAGCCTATTTGTTTTTCATTCGTTTTGTGGTATTTAACTGACTTCCCACCAAGTCAGGGTGTGACACATGGTCATTTTATAGAGAGGAGCCCCGCACGAATCAAAACTTATGAGTGGCTATTGAAAAATTCCTAGGCTCTTTGGCATTCTTGATACTGAGGCATCTCAGGCTATGAACTCTGTCCAGCAAAATAGGTATTGCCATTGAGAAGGGCCGCCTGGGACTTGCAATTCGCTCCTTACCAACCACCCAAAGCGAGTCCGAGTGCGGCTGTTGTGGATTTGTTCTTTTAATTTGTTTTGTTGTGAATTTTCTATTTTCAAGAAACATAGATCATATAGATTGCTGTGTATATTTTTCTTCTTGATGTACAAGTCTATCAGTAAGTTTTCCTTCTTTAATCACCCGATTTCTTTTATATTTACCTTAAACTTTAGATACAGCTGATTGGTAACAACCAATGCCCTTCGTCACAATCCTCAGAAGATTGCCTTCTTGAATGAATTTCACAATCCTTTCCATTATTTTAATCGACAGTTCTTTTGTTGAAGGCACATTTTCTTTCAAAACCGTTTAGTGAGGACTGCAAAAACTGTATTTTAAATTGAGACCGAAATGGATATCGTTGCTTTTGTTCGTATTTGTTTTAGCAAAGCAAATAACTGGGTCATTCTTGAATTAATATTCCATAATATTTTCCTCTACATCACTTGGATAAATGTAATATAAATCTAAATAATTCAATCAAGTTTGATGTATATTTTATGAAACCCAAATTTTCAACCATTAAAGAAAAAATCTTTTATGTCTTTTCAGTTATTTATTGATTTATTGTTAGATAAAAAGAAAACCAAACATCTTGTGAGAGATCCATTTCCAGAATTCAGGGAAGTGTAGAGTGCCTCTTCACAACCATTACCCCCAGATCCACTCAGACTGATTAAGACCCATCTAGAGTTCAAAATGACGATTGAAAATTACTTGATCTTACCAATGCTGTAGTTTGGATTATTTTCACTCGTCGTCTTATTTCCAAGTTCTCTAGTCCTTTTACCAATCCTTTGGTGACTGTACCAAGAGCACCAATTACAATTGGTATAAACGTCACCATCATTTTCCTGTTTTTTCAATTTCCTAGCAAGGTCCAGGTACTTATCCTTCTTTTCCCTTTCTTTCAATATTACTCTGTGGTCAGCTGAGACAGCGAAGTTCACAATTCTGCAAGTTCTCTTTTGTTTTGCTGATTATTATAAGATTATTATAAGGTTTGGTCTTATAAGATGTATATAAGGTCCGGTCGTCTGGCCGAGATTAGGTGTTCTGTTTCTATCGGAAAGTCCCAGAGGAGTTTGTGCATCTCATTCACCAGGACAGCTGCTGGGTTGTGCATATACCATTTGTTCCTATGGTAAAATTTAAATCTTTTGCAAAGTTTCCAGTGGATTACCTTGCCCACCCAGTCATGCCTTATATTATACTCTTTCTGTGCTAATTTGCTGCATTCGCTTATTATGTGATTGATCGTTTCGTCTCTATCACCACATAACCTACATGTACTGTTTTGTTGCACCTCATCTATTCTCACTTGATATAATAGTTGTTATTACATAAGTTGCATTGGATTACATGGTACCAGCAATTGATATTATTTGTTATATCTGAATTACTGGTAAAAGTTTATTCATTTTTTTCAGAGAAGGAAAACATCACTAAGTTACCATAGACTATCTCGACCTAAATTGGAACCCATATATTAAGTATACTATTAACTATTCTGTCAATCTCGGAAGCTGAAGCTGTATGAAAGCAAAAACCAAAAGTGAACGACTTCTGCAGATACTATTGCGAATCAAAGGTTTTGCAATATTTTGAAACATGCTAATTTGCGGCATGAGCAAGATGTCGTATATTGCCCGCAGGACAAACAACGAAAAACTCGTAGATATATAAAAATAATATTTATATTTTTATTCTTTGATGGCGACGCTTGTATGTCGTTGGAATACAGCCAGAGAGAGTTCGCACATATCTTTCTTCTTTGGCGGGGACCGTTTTTGTGAAGTTGTGCGGCAGCCGGAGAATAAACTCGAGGAGCTGACAAGTCTGCTTGAGTGACCAGCGGGTCTCTTCCTTCTCTTGAGAGACCAGCGGACCTCTCCCATTCGCTTGAGTGACCACTGGGTCTCCGCCTTCAATCCAAAATTACAGACCTTATATTGTCTTTTCGAGTCCCTTGCGGAAGTATGAGCATCCTCTTCGCTGCACGTATTGGCTGGTTATCGGAACTTACATACTGCCGTTTTTTTTCCGATAATTTGTTGATCTTATCTGCGTACCGAAATATCTCTCACTCTATCCATAGGCAATAAACTATATTCTTCGTCATCTTCCTTTACCTTCTCTTTCCTGTAACCCACTTTGTTGATATTATCTTGCGACAGCATTGAATCTGCTAAGTTCATCATCGCCAGCTAAACTAGTATATTACACGAAACACTCGGAGAGTGTTAGGCGAGCAGGCCATTTCATGGCTCAGTGTGGTTCGTCACCTTCATAACCTCGACAGTTGTACCTCACGTTAATCAAATATTGCAAAACTTTTTATTCATCCTTTTATATTGAAATATAGTTTAAACATACCGGTGACGTTTAGACCGAAAAGTTGGTAAATAAATAAATATGAGAGAATAAATTGTCATCTGTGATAGTAGCAACGAAAAGGCTGAAATATGTATCCAAATACCGCTAGCTGCTATCTCCGCCGCTGCTCCTGTCAAAATGGAATGGTATCGATTTTTTCGAAGGAACAAACGCGACGGCAGAGGTAGAATTTTATGGGCTTCAATGTACTTGTTATTCATTTGTCCGAAACTTTCGCCGTGGGGCCCGATTATCCAAATCTTATGGCCTCTTTCAGCGCTTGTAATTTACACAAAATTCATCACCCGGCTTCCCGTCCCTTACTCTTGCAACCTAAATCATTTGAACAGTTTGTTATAGCGCGTGCAGAACATGTAACTCAGTAGATTTGCTTTGGTTTAGTTTAGTTTTATGACATATCAACCATTGTAGGTTATTTAATGCCAAATCCTCTTTATACATATATATTAAATATATATGATTTGGTTTGATTGGGTTCTATGGCATATCAACCATTGTAGGTTATTTAATGCCAAATCCTCTTTATACATGTTTATTTGCGGAGGTGCCCGTGGTGTTTATGGTGGTGCCCGTGATGTAATGGTTATCGTCGAAGGAAATGGACTCGACGACAAGAGTTCAAATCCTGGGCGAGACTAATTGCATTTCACATTGCACTAATATCCTTGGGAAAGGTATGAATCCAATTATTCTTCCTCCAGCTCTGGGTAAGATAGTACGGCATTCTATGTTCTTCAGCCTAGGTGAGGCAACTAGTCTAGGAGAAGGAAAACTCTGAATTCAAACCTGTTAAACCCCGCTTAAAAAATTGACTTTGTGTCATTTCCTGCCCGAGCGGAGGGGTTGGTAAATATGTATACATGTATATTAAATATATATGATTTGGTTTGGTTGGGTCTTAAGGCATATCAACCATTGTAGGTTATTTAATGCCAAATCCTCTTTATACATATTTATTAAATATATATCATTTGGTTTGGTTGGGTTCTATGGCATATCAACCATTGTAGGTTATCTAATGCCAAATCCTCTTTATACATATTCATTAAATATATATGATTTGGTTTGGTTGGGTTTTATGGCATATCAACCATTGCAGGTTATTTAATGTCAAATCCTTTTTAAAAATGTTAAATATATAATTTCTAAACACATTTTGTTGTTAACATTTTAAAACGAGACTGGGCTCATTTTTTTTTTCACTGTTAAATGGCTTAACTTATTTCTATTTAATACAAATAATTCTATTTACAATTTATCATTTGTTTACAGACATTTAAATGTTTGCAAGTATTGCTATTTAACGCTAACAATTCAATTAAACATCGGTCGTTTGTTTACACACGGTTAAATCATCAAACATTTCTATTTCAAACAATTCAATTTAGCATAATTCATTTGTTTGTGCTCAGTTTAAATGTCAAAGTACACAGTTTAAATGTCTAACAGTTCTATTTTACCCATAGATAGGACCGAATCAGGTGCTACAACTATGGGGCCATACTGGCCCTGGGAACAATGTTAATTAATGGGTACTCCGCGTTCCCCAAAGCTCCGGCACCATTGGAGTTTCATCATCAGATTGTTTAGTTTTATATCTAGGACACTCATTAGGGGAGTCTTACACCTCAGCAGAGATGCAGTCGGTGTATTCTAAAGACCCTGCCGACTGGGCCAACATAGCAGATCATTAGCTTCTTCGGGAAATAAATAAAAAAATCTTATTTATATATAATTAATGTCATTAATATATGATAAATATCATTGTCAGATTTTAATCTTTGAATTGATTGATTGATCTGAACGGCACATGAACCTGTCTTGGATTATTTTGTCTAGAAATTAGATTTATATTTTCGGGTATTTGTTTTTTAAGATTTTGTTTTCTTCATACGATCATTTCATACGACTGATTACTTAACGGATCTATTGATACGATCCTAACAGGTACAACCTTTGCGGAGCCCTGTCGGCTGGGACTGTAGAATAAGCTGACTTCAACTCTACAAAAAGATAATCCGACCCCTTAATGAGTGTCCTGATATGACATTAAACATTTTGAGGGTGATGTTCCAGTAATGCTGAAACTTTGGGGAATGCGTAGTATCCCTTCATTGCCATCGCTGGCCCAGATTGGTGGTGCTTGATAGCACTTGTATCAAATAGAACTGTTTGACATTTAAAACAAATGACTTTTGCAAAAATGAATTGTTAGAAATAAAACTGTTTAGTCATTTAACTGTGTGTATCTGCAAAATGTGTTTACAAATTATATGTTTAATATCTATCAAAAAAAAAAAAAAAAAAGAAATTGGCATTCAAAAAATAACATTAGTAGATATACCATAAAACCCAACTCAACCCAACCTAACAGGTTCTACCTTTACGAGCCACTTGCGATAAGTTGTTTTTTTTTTTTTGGTGATATCAAATTGGTTGATCCTTTCCGAAATTATATTGTGTTTATGTTAAGAAACTCTAAAAAAGATAAATTGAAGATGCAACAATTTAAAAACAGCGGTACACAGGATGATTTTGTCCTTTCTTACTTTTTGAAAATAACTCAGACGGATGATGTATGTAGGACATATTAAGTGAAGTGTAGACATGGAAATATCAATATGACAGCCCTAGGGCGCTTGACATCAGGGGGACTGCAGAGATCTAAAGGATGGAAGCTTCTATTTCTAGTTGTCAACTGATTTCAGTTTTTCTTGTACAACAGAAGCAAGGATATGAGGAATATATGAATTCTAGACCGACTTCGGAGGTCGATAAAAATTGGCCCTCAATTGAATAGGACTGCTAGTAACTGAGAAAGACGGAACTCAAGCATCGAAGGAAAGCATTGCTTGAAATCACATTGCAATTTAATCCTGGCGTTGTATTGATCAACACATCGTTCAGTGTACACAATTTTCTGTGTGGTTTCGTTGTCGTCAATCAATAAGTGCGTCATTATTGACACCATTGTATATAATAGCAAGCCTCACCTTGGGCAGTAAAAGATTGCAAGACTGTCACATGACCAAATGGGTCATATTTGAAGCTCTTTTGAGTAGACTATCGAAGTTGTGTGTGAAGGAGACCATATAAGGCTATAGATCTACTTTAAACGTTTCCCTTTGCGCTAATATCATTGGGAACGGTATGAATCTCTATGTTCTCTCCCCACCTGCGAGTGTACCGTTATAATCGAATGGTCAAAGGGTGCGAATAAATAAGTATTATAAAAAAAAAAAAACAGATGCTAGAAGAGATACAAAATGACAAAGTTAAAAATATCGTCAAGTAGGCTAAGAGTAAGATTATATGCTTTATCAAACACTCCAGACAGAAAACAGTAACACACTGTTGCTGAAATCACATGACTCGATTTATCATTTAAGTTTTCGTAAGGTTTGGTAAGGTAATGCAAGGCAGGAGTGTACCATACCCATGATACGGATATGTGAAACGTACATAGAATGTTCATAACATATTTACATATAACATAGGAATCCCGAAACACGAAAAACACGTAACGACTTCTTAGTTCAGGTACGAAACTTTTTATTACCTTTGAGTTTAAAGGTTCTTCGACATAAGGAGAGAGATAAACATTCTTTCTATTCTGGCTTTTCCATCTGCCCCCCATCACGGGCGGTGCCCGTAGTGCACAAATTCGTCTGGCCTCAGCGAGCCCAGAAAGTCGACCCTTCCAGTTCGGAGTCAAGTTCTCAACTAACTGACTTTTTCAAAACCCCCAAAATCCTCCGCGCGAGCTTCCGGTGCAAGACGTCATTTATATCCCCAAGTCCTATCTGGGATTTTTATTCTGACATCTGTGAACGACACATCCTCCTCGCGTGCGCGTTAACACCTGCGCTCAAGTTTGCACCAAACTAACCCATGTGCTGAGCCGAAAGGTTCTCAGCCTAACTAAACCCAAAGGCAAGATATATAAAACGAAATCCCTCGGCCATTATATTACAGGAGTGTGTGCTCGATGTTCATTAAAAGAAACTGGGTGCTTTCGATTTGCTCACTTTTGATGTCTAGGTACATGAGTAGGACAAGCCATGACGTGGATAGAGAGCAAAGAACCACGCAAGCATACGAGGAAAGATGGTTCCTACAAGAGGATTTGAAGTTCAAATTTCTTGCCGGGTATTTTCTTGATATATTTATATATAAGAACCAAATGCTATGGATGATTCCTGGCCTTACCACTCAAAACTGACAAGCTTTGACCATCGTTGGCTCTAGATTCCGCTGTGAACAGTTGCTTTTTTATAAAAGAAAGAATGCCATAAGTACGCAACGTTTGTTTTTGCTAACGACATCTCAAGTACCAGTATTAAATTATAATTGATTAATTATGAGAGTTACCTTGTGATTTTATTTTTTCTATTCTTTTAAGATCACAGCCCAGAGCCATCCTGAAGTAAACTTAGAAGTTATCAAGCTGAAAAGGTTGGGATAGCTGAAATGTTAGGTAATCCTTCCACTTCGTATGAGTGATAGAAAACCGGTATCAGGGATACTATCAAACTTCCGTCGTCTGGGCTAGCTAAGGTTAGGTTTAAAGGCACATACATGGAAGATTGAGCATATACGTGAAAAGTTTCAAAAATCATATTTCCATCAACCATATCCAACAAACACAGCTTATGTAGTATTGTTACTCGAATGAATGTTTGTAGCGTCGTCAGCTGGGAGTGGTATTTCGGTGAGGCTACGGGTCACAAACATAATTTAACTTTTAGCATTAGGAACTTCCCTTGTTTTATACTCTCTCCGTTCAGTTTCTGGGGTTATATAGGAAGGAAGAAATGAATAACAAATGTCATGTCTTAGCATCTTCCTTCTTCGAGGAACAGTCTCTTCTCGGATTTTCTGTGTTCATACCTCATCCACGAAAAGTGAAAGCAGAGATCAAATAACGAAATCTGTGATACACACACATACACACACACACTCACAGAGAGAGAGAGAGAGAGAGAGAGAGAGAGAGAGAGAGAGAGAGAGAGAGAGAGAGAGAGAGAGAGAGAGAGACACACTTATATATATATATATATATATATAGAGAGAGAGAGAGAGAGGGTGTAAAAGCAAAATATAGAATAATCTTTAAAACGTTCTTTTAGTCTGAATAGTTAAATTTTTGTAAAAAACGTGATAAATCTAGACTTTCATGATTAGCTCTATTATTCAAGCAATTTTTTATAAAAACTCAGCAAAGAATATTTGATATGCTTAACACCAAAACCAAGCCAAAGTTTCTTTGTCTACTGTATGCTAAGCAAAATTTTTTTTTCTACAGAAAAAAAGCTTTTTAAGGAAAAGAAGAGTGAAAGACTGAACAAAAAACGAAAAGATGGCTTTTTAACTGCTCTCGCTACAGCGATTAAGAAGGATCCCACAACATCTACATGAAAGCTCGCTAATGAATTGAAAGTCCACGAGAAAATTGTGAGGACTGCAATTAAAGATTTAAACCCATACCTTAACCCCCCTTGATTACGCTGTGTGCGACGTTTTAGAAAACAAAATAAATGCAATTTCCCATTCAAATATTGGTTCGCTTAAGACTGCAATTAAGAATTTATTTTGAAGGTATGCAAATCATTTCGAAGGAGTGTTGATGCAATAATTAAAAAAAACGGTGGACATATTGAGTAAATTTTCTGTTTTGTGTCTATTTTCTTAATTTGTTGTTTATTTTTTTAAAGTTACAAATAGGATGCACCACTTGGACGTTAACTAAGCATATAAAGAAAAGGCTTGAGGGTAATTGCACAAATATGCAACGAGATATACGAAATAAATCCTGAAAGCAACATCCCATAAAAGATCAGCTATATGGCCTCCAATCTCCCCTTTTTAAACTGTCCAAATTAGACGAAGAAGACATGCGAGACACTGCTGGAGGAGCAACGACGAACTCTTTAGCGACGATCTCCTATGAACCCCCATCGCATGGACTTGCAAGTGTAGGACGACCAGCTGGAACGTATCTACTACAGCTCTGTACGGACACAGGATGTAGTCTGGAGGACCTGCCGGAGGCGATGGATGACAAAGACAGATGGTGAGAAAGAGTTAGTGAAATCCGTGCGAGCAGCACCACGAGATTATTATTATTATATTAGAATATTGCTAATTTGGCTTCCGCACCCTATATATATATATATATATATATACTCCTTCACCACTTGCACCTCAGTTGTGTGACACTTTGAACAATACCTGTGTCAGACTGGTAAGGGAATGCTTGATCAAGAGTATCATGTTACAGGATAGTGTTGAATTGTCAACTCTGTTTTTTTTGTCTATTTTTTGGCTGCTGTCTTCTTATTTTTTTTTTGATAATTGGTATCATTTGGTTAAAAAGCTACCCATAATTCTAAAGAAAAGACGGACCAATCTATTAAGAAGATTTTTTCCTAGTTTCATGAACACTTCGAGTTTTAAATCGAAGCTTTTAGTAGAAAGATAGAATAAAAACAAGAATCGTATTTTTATATTCCCTGTTCAAAACTTTGATTCTGCAACAATAAGCAAAATTGCAGCAACAGTGATCGACATTTCGTTGAGAGCTCCATTGACACGGTAATATCTATACAGGCAGAAGAAAACCCACCTTCCCGCAGATGAGATTCCCAGCTTACACTTCGACCAGAGACGGTGAAGTTTCAGTGTAGTAAGGAAATTGTCTAAGAACTTCCCAAAGTTTATAAAGTTCATTAATGATCGAAAATAACATTCGTAAAACAAGAAAGGGTTTTTGAAAAGTTTAACAGATATAATGCGTTATCCATAAAAACCTCTCTTCACGAACGTATATATATATATATATATAATTTAAAATAGATTATCTCATCTTCATGACAGCCATATAACTAAAAGTTTCATGGATTTGAAAAAATACCATCATTTTAACTGAAAACTGTATTTTTCAAATACATGATACTTTTTGTATTGGGAAGGCGAGATTACGATTTATTATAGGATTTACCCAGCTTTATTGGCCGGTATTTGAACACTTTCTGGATTAAACGTGCTTTTAAAAGTTGTTTTACATTTTCACGAAAACACACACACACACACACACACACATATATATATATATATATATATATATAGAGAGAGAGAGAGATAGAGAGAGAGAGGGAGATGAAAAAAAGGGAAAGGAATAATAGAAATATTTCTTCTTTATTTTCTAGTTTCAAAATGAGTTCTTCGTGAGAAAATCGGTTTTGTGAAAGGAAACTTTTGTAGAAAGTTCTTTAAATAGTTTCTGAAGAGTCGATGAAGGATGCGAAGAAAAATGAACTGTTAACTTCGCCGAATGAAAATTATTATCTGTTGGTTCTGGTGACTTTAACTGACTTTTCTATGATCTCTGCTATCGTAGATTCCTTGAACTGATCTATCATTTTAGGAAATATTTGTTAAACAGGAACAGAGTGCATTTCCAATTAGCCGTGACTCTTGGTCAAACATTTGTTTAATTTGGTGTTTATGCTGACTCCAAATCTGTCCATCCTCTGTTACTCTCTGTCTGTCTCTCTCGCTATATATATATATATATATTGTCATCCACAGACAGACTGTTTCATTGTATCACATTTCTTCAGTCTGGCTAAACCCACAAGATGCTTCAAGCTTGGATTGAAATCCGTTAGATATCTTATCCAAGAACCATCGTCATCCACAGCGTAATTGAAAGAGTTTATTTCTTATAAGTTTTTACATATACGTCATCGACTACCTGGAGTGCTCACTCTTGAGAAGAGCTATTGCATTTCAGCATGGCAGCTGGCGAATTTCCCAACTAGAGAGCTCAACACACGGGGCCGGGAACAAATATATTGCTATCCACTGACAGAATGTTTTGTTGTATCACAACCATGTATATATATATATATATATATATACGAAGATCATTAAATAAGTTTCCAGACTTTTTTCGTATGGGCACTTTATTGATAGTACACACATGAAACTGTAGACCCCTTTGAAGTAATCTCCTCTGGCTGTAATGCACTTCTTGTACGGTTCCAACAACATCTGGAAGGCCCCATGGAAGTCTTCTTGTCTGAGCGTGTCAATCACCTTCGTCATAGCCTCTTTCATCTCCTCAATTGTCTCATAACGACAGCCTCTCAGTTTAGGGAATAAGCAAAAGTCACAGGGAACAAGGTCTGGACTATAGGGAGGCTGAGGAACTGTCTTGATGCCCGTCTTGTTCAAAAAGTCTGTGACAAGGATGGAGTAGTGGACTGGTGCATTGTGCTGGGGGATATGTTACTGACCCGATTTGAAGAGTGCTTGCCTCTTCCGACGGAATGTCTTCCTGAACTCCCTTAAAACCTCAACATAGTAACCCTAACCCTAACCCTTTGGCCAATCAACTCTGGTGTTCTGACTTCCTTACTCCTCCCACATCTCTCGTCATCCCTCACAGACTCTGTGCCTTCTTTGAATCTCTTATGCCACTCAAAAACTGCTGCTTGATTCATGCAAGATGGTCGAAAAGCAGTCCGAAGCATTCCATACGTTTCTGTAGCATTTTTCCAAGTTTAAAACAGAATTTTATTGCATATCGTTCTTCTAAAGTGTCCTCACGTCCAGATTGCATTTTTGAAATTGACCAGCTCTGACAATCAGGCCTTAATAGGATGTATTCCAATTCGTGCTGTAGCTGTTCCTTTGAACCTGAAATCATAAAAATTGGTCAATCATCTCATATGATACATAGCAATAACATACTGAATTCTCAAGAGTCTACGACAATTTTAAATGCCTGTACAAAAAAGTCTTGAAACTTATTGAAAGCAGCATGTATATACCATTTTTATGTCAAGTTAACTTTTTTGTAATCTGGATCTTATTATTTATAGTAAAACACTGTACAATCAAAACAGATATTATTAGCTAGATTTTATTACTAAACTCTTTTTCATTTGGTAATATATGTTGTATACAGCTCTTAGAGTTCTTTCTATCTGGTTGTACACAGCAGCTGGATTTGATAACATGTCGAAAACTTGTATATGAAAAATTTAACTTATTTTCTTTATTTCTCAGGCTTGCAACGAATGAGAGAGAGAGAGAGAGAGAGAGAGAGAGAGAGAGAGAGAGAGAGAGGAGGGGTTTATTCGCTTTGACCTTTACAAATCGAAATCCACAATTTTAACTCTAATTTCATCGAGAAAACAATTTATTACTAAAATGATAAACTAAAACCCCTAATTATTTTATATATACTCAACCCTTTCTGTAGGCATGATGTAACACATGGTCACTACTTTTAAAGCGGGGTAAAGCTTGTTTTAATTTAGAGTTTTCTTTCTCTTACATTTGTTGCCATAACAATGTTAATGAACACAGTTTATTCGACTATTAATTCACAGCATTGAGGAGAATAGATGGGTTCATGCCTTTCGTAACCAGCCTCGTCCAGAACTTGTTTTCGGGTGCCCAGTTCCATTTTCAATCACGATAACTGTTATTTTAACCCACCGATGTATATATATATATATATATATATATATATATATTCAATATCTCCGCCATGGACAGGACCTTACACAAGCTCAGTTTTTTGAGCGGCGCCAGGCTAGTTTAAATTCAGAGTTTTCTTTCTTCTAGAGTGGTTGCTGCTTAGTCTGCTCTCCTATATCCTAATAGCTGAGGAGAGAAGAGATTAGTTCATACCGTTTTTACGAGTATTAGCCCGGAAAGGAAACGCAAACGGATTCGACTTAATATGAACTTAGTCGTTAATTCCATTTCCTATGAGAATATCTTGTGTATGTGTATGTATATCTAGTTAAGATCAGAGACCTCGGTGAAGAAGCCTTGATAGTCACTTCTCGGTTGTGCAACAGCTAAATGTACCTTGGTGGACCTATATATATATACAGGAAAATATGATCAGGTCAGTTACAGATGTAGCGTTACGGCACCACTTAAGAGGTTGTAATGATACCCCTTAGACTATCTGTTTGACCTGTGGTAACCTCATTGATAAAAAGAAGACAAACATAAAACGCTTCTGTTTGTTTTGTAGGTTCAAAACTTATTTGTTGTCAGAATCTTTTTTAAGTAGTCAACCCAAAATAATGATAGAGGGAAAGAAGCTTTACCAGAAGGGGGGAGACAAGATAGTGTACAGGGCGAGAGAGGACGTTTGTCATTTTTCTGCACACCGTGTGACAGCCCCCTCTGCCTTCGTGTCGCCTCCTCCTCTTAGAATCCGTCTTTATATATATATATATATATATATATATATATATATATATATATATATATATATATCAGTACAATTTTTAATGATGGAATCAATCTTCCTCAAGTGACATGTCACATATATCAGCTGATTCTAAACAATTGTTTATTTTTGAGTATTTCCCATTCCAAGTATTTCTCCAACATTCCGATTTGGCAATCAAACGTTTATTACTGTATGTTTTATTTTCCAAAGTATAACTTATAAGCAAATGCCTATTTTAGTTTATAACCTTAGATTATAAATGAAATTTTGCAATTCAGTTTTAAATTCAAAGTTTAACTAAAAAAAGAATTAAATACTAAAATAATTAATTGAAATCTTTTATTTTACACCGACAACCCTTCAGAGATATCAACTTATTCATTCTTTGCTTCATTCTTTAGCCAAAATTGACATTTTTTCAATTGGCATGCCACAGATGTAGCAAGGTTTGAACACCGGTGAGTTAAAAAAATCGACTGAAAGTCAGTTGGGATTCCCTTTGCAGGGCACCTAAAACTCTTGGCAATAAATCCACCCCTTTTCCCTTTTAGGCAAGGGTGCAGGTGCTCCCAGGAAAACGTCTCCCGAAAACCAACCAAGAAGCTTTTGGTGAATCTCAGCCTTTTGGCACCATAACTCCCTTTGATCTTAGTCAAAAGGCCAATGATTTTTATATTTTGGCTCCCATCTGAGGCAAAATAGACTCAAAGTTATTTTTTAATGTAAGGTGACACGCAGAAAGCAAGCATTCCGCTTCGGGAGGGGGTTGCTTAAAATTCTCTCGGCATTCGACTTGCTGGGCGCCTCGGACATAGGGCAATACATCGAATCCGTGGACGAAATGGCAGTCATTGATTGGGGAGATGGTCCTCGGAAACCAATCTATAACAATTTGATGACTCTCTGACCTTTTAGCAAAGATAACTCACTTTGATCTTAGCCAAAAGGCCCAGAGTCAATGAAATATAGTTTTAGAAGATAGTCTTCAGATGTGTTTTGTCTTGTCAAAAGTATTTATGACGTTCTTTTGTCACGTTATTTACTGCAACTTGCCGTTTGTAAAAAAATACTTTTCTTATTTGACTTCTGGTCTTAAACAAATGAATAAAGTTACAATAAATTAAGTGTTAACTGTCAGTGTCACTATTGTGGTCTTTAGTCTGTATACGTCTTTTGCATAAAAGAGAGAACAGAACTGTTCTTTGCTGTTGTATATCGCTGTCTTTCTTTGGCCAAGGATATCCTTATGAACAGATCAATAAAAGCCTCAGTTACCGAAATTAGTCATTTATATTACATTCAAAATTGAAGTCACGACTGGAAAGCCATCACTTTCTTCCAACTCACAAGGCATAAATATTCATTAATTGAAGATACTTGCTTGATTGAATCAGGGATTAGAACGGCGATTTGATGCTCTGAAGGTGAATTTTATATTCGAAAAATCTGAAATATCCGCGAGAAGTAAATAACTTGTTATGCATGCATAAGTGCGTTGGTAAGACAATTGCTTAAAGCCAGGGACTGTAAGAAAAGGCTCTCTGACTTAGTTCTAGTCAAAACAAGTGAAGAATTGACAATGTTTCACAGATTATAATGAATAATTTTCCTCTATAATCAGTTGAAAATCTGGAGTAATTTCTCCTCATGTGACCAGATTATAATCTGAAGATTCTTAAAAGCTGTACTTCTGAAGGGTTGAACCCCTAGGGCCCTAACAAAATGCTTAAAGAAAAAGCGGGTTAGGAAGTACATCAGAATGCTGCTTACAGCTCTAAAAAATCGTGGAAGCAGCAGTCCACAAAACAGCAGTTGTACGGCTAAATACTTCCCATCTCGCAAACTATCAACCCCCCCAACAAAAAAACCGAACATGACATGTTGGGTACTGCTGGGGATTGTAATGAAAAACCTTTAAGCGATGTTCTTCTATTGGTTCCTACACACCAGTGTTGGTCACCCACGTTCTAAAACATGTTCCCCAGTGATGAAAGCAGTTGGTCAACCTTAAACAGATTATCGTTAATTAAGGGTTAAAGATAAACTCAATAAATATATTTTAACAGATTATCTTTAAATTAAAAAAGTCAAAGAATAATCATGATAACATTGAGCCACGGAGGGGAAAACACATCTACCCATGGGTTGTATGATTGAGACTCCGTGCATTCTTCCTTTGCTTTCCACTTCCCTCCGTATCTTTTTCAGGTCTTAAGGTACCGTTTCAAGGGCTCTAACTAGAATGGCTTTATTTCATATTCACTCTAAGATCGGCAGAATTTGTAAAATCTATGAGATAACTTATTCATTTCTTCTTAACGATGATGATTCGGTTTAGTCTTCTGGTCGAGATTAAGGGATCTGTTTATATTTTGAAATCATAAACAAAATTTGTGTTGCATTCTTTGTTTGGATTCTGTTATATATATATATATATATAAAGATGGTTATTGTTGGTTCTGAGAGAATATATTTTAAAATAAGAAGGTCCACGAAGAGATTTGTATTTTTTTAATTTATATATTTTGTTCTTACATCCGTGTTATATATATATATGTATGTTTCCAGCTTGTTGTTTTCGTCAGAGAACATACGTGGCACAAGGCCTTATGAATGGGGTACTCATTGAGACTTGAACTCACTCTTGTTTCCAGTTTGTATGAACTTTGGTCGGTCAGGCGGGTTTATATAGGGGTCATTCTCCCACTTTCCTGGAGTGTGTATACTTTGGTCTGCTTTATCTGTCTTTGATATTTGATATGTTTATAGTTGTATATATATATATATATATAGATAGATGTTGGATACTCACATCCATAGCTATAATCATATCATACTCAGAATGATATTTCAATCCAACGGTACATGTACAAATTCAAATTCAGGGAAATACACAACACATTAACAGGCGAACTCACTGTTGTTCAAATACGAATGTTTATTAACTTCTTGACTTCTGAGTTCGGTTCTCCGACACGAGGAGAGAGAGACACACAATTCTTAAAAGTCTTTCGTATCATACTATGCCAACAAAACTCAAACGCTCGGCACATCTCGTGGAGTTTTAGATCTCCTTTGATCTTCGCTGCTCGGGACCCGAAAAACTCAACCGTATGGCTTAACGGTTGAAAGCCAAACTTCTCAACACCATGATCGGATCTCAACTTCAACTGTCCGTCTACACGGCCCAAGTCGACTACCAACACGACTGGTCCCCAGCCGAGACCCAACTCGTCTGGCCCACAGTAAAAACCCGACTGACGTCTTTTTCAAAATCTACAAATTCTCAGCCCATCGCCTCCGGGCATGACGTCATTCACACTACAGCTCATTTTCTATCTGGGATTTATTATGACAATTGTGATTGTCATATCCTCTGCGCACGAGCGTAAACTGTACCCAATATCTGTGCACCTGAAATAAGAGCCGAATACTTCAAAGCCCAACCAAACGGAATGATAAAATATAATTAACGAAAAATGATTAATATACAAAAAATAATTCCGTAATTATATATATATATATATACATATATATATATATATATATATACTATCTGTTTGTGTGTCTAAATTTTAGTCTCATGTACAATCCCCACTCTAACACCTTGCATTCCTTTTATGCAAGTTAGCTGCATTCTCTAATGTGGTTACTTGTTTCATCTCTGTCACCATCTCTCTATCTCTTTACCCCCTCTCCCCCCTCTCTCTCTTTGTTCATAAAGTTACCGCTATGCATCCTCCAGACTTCTTTTAGTGCAGAATCATAGACGTGAATCGTCCATTGTGAAATTCCATACAAATGCGAAGATTTCTTCCTGTTATTGATTAGTCATGACACTTCCGTTTTTTATTATTAGGAATTCACAGATGCCACTTATTTATATTCTTGTTTTGCTGATGGGGTCAGCGTAACATAATTTTCGTGGTTTACTTCAGGTATTCTATTCGCCAACGTATTTCCATGCCAATTACGCGGACCTCGTTCTATAAAGATTTGTAATCATTTTCTCAAAAGTATTTTGGATTTTAAATTGTCACCTCGTGTTACGATTTTCAGTGTCCCAATGTCTGGTTTACCCTTTTTATTTTCTGCTATAGCTTTTTCAATCTGTCATCAAGGCAATTTTTAGTAGATTTGTGTTCTGGTTCATGGGGGTATTTATTTTAATCACATTACAACCTGTTTAGGGCTCTTTTATGTTGATCGTTTAGTGAATCGCGTTAATTGTACAGTTATATTCACATACTAGCTGTACCCGGCCACCCGTTGCTGTGGCTCAGTTTGTTTAAATAGGAAAAAAAAGAAAAGAAAATGCATATTTCTAATATTTCTAAAGTTTATTAACGAAAGAAAACTTTTTACGTTGAAGTTAAACAAAAAAAGAAAAGGAAAATAAAATATTTAGTAAACAATTCGTTACTACTGAACCAACGAAATATGGTTTAAAGTTTAGTGTCTTATCGATAATAATAAACGAAAGAAACAAGAGAAAAAAATGTCATATTGGAAAAAGAAAATAGAATATTTAGTAAACAATCTGTTACTACTGAATCACTCAAGAAGAACTCGACTCGGTTCTTAGAAAAATTAAAAATAGGAAAGCTGCTGGGCTGGACGAGATTCCCCCAGAAGTATGGAAGACCAGACAATTCGACGACATACTGCTCCGACACTGCAACGCAGTCTATAAGCAAAATACGATAGACAGATGGATGAAGGGATGTATCCTCCCCTTCCCTAAAAAGGGTGACCTCGGATTAGCCAAGAACTACCGAGGCATAACACTTACATCCATAGCAGCCAAAATTTACAATGCCCTACCACGAAACCGGATAGAACCCAAAATAAACATCCTTAGGAAAAACCAAAATGGCTTCCGAAGAAATAGATCAACGACCTCACAAATATTAACCATCCGTAGAATCCTAGAGGGCGTACGGGCAAAAACCTACAAGCGACATTACGATTTGTCTACTTTACCAAGGCTTTCGATTCCATTCAGGGCATACTAGCATACGGCCTACCTAAAGAAACCATGGCAGCAATAACGATTCTCTATAGAAACATCAAAGTGAAAGTACGTTCACCGGATGGAGACACAGAATACTTCAACATTGTAGCAGGAGTACTACCAGGAGACACGCTATCCCCATACCTCTTTATCATCTGTCTAGATTATGTGCTTAGAACATCGATTGATAAACGGCTTCGAGCTGACAAAGAAAAGAAGCAGAAGGCACCCCGCAAAAACAATTACCGACGCCGACTACGCCGATGACATAGCGATACTGGCAACTACGCCCAACCAAGCCGAAACACTACTGCATAGTTTGGAACGAGCCGCCGCAGGCATTGGCCTCCATGTCAATGCACACAAAATGGAATATATGTGCTATAATCAAACAGGCGACATCACCACTCTAGATGGAACCCCTCTTAAACTAGTAGACAAATTCACCTACCTAGGAAACAGTGTATCATTAAGAGAAAAGGACATCGACACGCTGCTAACGAAGGCATGGACAGCTATCAATAGACTATCGATCATATGGAAATCAGACCTGACCGATTAAATGAAACGCAGTTTCTTCCAAGCAGCGGTCGTATCGGTACTGCTGTATGGATGCACTACTTGGACGCTAACTAAACGGTTGGAGAAGAAGCTAAACGGCAATTACACAAGAATGTTGTGAGCAATTTTGAACAAGTCCTGGCGGCAACACCCCACAAGGCACCAACTATACGGCCACCTGCCTCCCATCACGAAAACTATCCAAGCTAGACGAACCAGACATGCAGGTCACTGCTGGAGAAGCAGGGACGAGCTCATAAGTGATGTACTCCTATGGACCCCCACATATGGCCGGGCAAAAGCAGGACGACCGGCTCGAACATACATCCAGCAGTTATGTGAGGATACGGGATGTAGCCCTGAAGACCTGCCAGAGGCGATGAACGATAGGGAGAAGTGGCGAGAGGGGGTCAGGGATATCTGTGCCTGTGGCACGACATTGATGATGATGATGACATGATACTAATACTTTATGCACAGTTATTTTTTTAGTATCTTTCTATTTAATACGGTTTCAAATGACCAATAAGTATTATCCTTAGTAAACAACTATGGCATCAAATATCTATTAATAAAACAAATAATCTATGAACTGTTGTATGACATGAAGGTTGGGTTTCATTGTTTTAATGGCATATCAACCTCTGTAGGTTAATACCAAAGCCATTCTCCTCGAAGAACAGTAGTGGTACTATTTAACCCATAGCTGGGAGGATAAGGGGGTTCATACCTTTCCCAAGGGTATTTGTCCAAAAGTGAACGTAATAGCGCAATTGGACTTCGAACTTACTATGATTCCGTAATTCAGCTTGTTAACCATTACACCATGGGGACACTCCTCATATGACATCAACTCTTCCTATCTAATATAAATAATTTTCACTTGTATTTGTCACATATACTGAATTCTAATAAGTACTATAATTACAGATAACAGCTATAACAATAAAGGGTTACCATACACCGCCACAGGAACAGGGAACCTTTTGCTTCATTTGACCTGTGTTGGTAATTTTTTTATCTATCTAAAACGATTATACCAAAATAAGAAAAGCTGCTGCTGAATGTAGAGTTGTGAATAATAATAATAATAATGGTAATAACGATCAATCACATAATTAGCGAATGTAGCAAATTAGCACAGAAAGAGTACAAAACTAGACACAACTGTGTGTGCAAGGGGACCCACTGGGAAAAGTGCAAGAAATTTAAATTTGACCATACCAACAAATGGTACATGCATAACTCACCACCTGTCCTAGATAATGACATATATAAACTCCTATGGAACTTTGACATACAAACGGATCACCTAGTCTCCGCCAGAAGACCAGACCTTATAATAATCAATAACAAAAGAGAAAATTTGTAAAATTGTCGACTTTGCTGTTCCGGGTGACCACAGAATAAAACTGAAAGAATGTGAAAAGAAGGATAAATATCTGGACCTTGCTAGAGGATTGAAAAAACTATGGAAAATGAAAGTGACGATTGTACCAATTGTGATTGGTGCTTTTGGCACAATAACTAAAGGATTACTAAAGGGACTGGAGGATTTGGAAGTTGGCGGGCGAGTGGAGACCATCCGAACGACAGCATTATTGAAGACGGTCAGAATACTGAGAAGAGTCCTGGAGACTTGAGGAGACTTGCTGTCACTCAAACTCCTGTGAAAGACCATCAGCTTACACTGATGTGAAAAACTCTAATGAGTAAATAATAATGATGATAATAATAATAATAATAATAATAATAATAATAATAATAATAATCAGCATAGTGGATGTAAAGTAAGGTGAATGAACCCAACGACGGATCAGTGTCGTACTTCAGCTGATGCTGGGTGGAAGAACCCCACAGGTCAACGGCTAGGATCAAAAAGTTCAATCAGGAAACTACTCTTACTCATCTATAATTGTGGCGCTTAAAAACTAACCTTGTGTCATATCCTGCCCGAGCGGAGGGGTTGGTAAATATAATTGTGACGTCTATTGATGAGGTAAATTCAACGATCAAATTTTTTTGTGGTGGGGGACCCGCTCACGTGTTTTCTTATATTAGAAAACTTGGTCACATCCGAGTCAGGTGCGCAGGTAGTAAATAACTCCTGGGTCTGGTATAACCATAATATACTACCCATGAAAAAAATGTCGAATCAAATATAATGCAACGTGGCTGGGTGTCATGATCGGCAGCGGCTCCCTTGATAGCCAACACTGAGGACTTGATAGTTATTCAACGAATGTTGTCTGTTCTTTTTTCAGGTACACGAATGACGATCAAAGTAACCATTCAAATCAGAGACACCAGCATAAAACATGGACTAGGGAAGACAGCCAACTTGCACTGCAATGCTATTTTAGGAGCAACCAGCCTCTAAGATGAAATATGAAAAGGATGATTGAGATCTGGTAAGAATGCGCTAGGTTTCAGACAAGCAAGACTCGCTGACCAAGTTCGGACAATAATAAAGAAAGGTTGATTTTCTGACCTTGAAATACTAGAAATACGCCAGAAATCAAATAGCGAATCTAAATGATACACTGATACAAAATCAGACACATCAAGAATTGACAAACAAGAACAGTCGAATCGAAATAAACTGCAAACAAATAAAAATAGAAACACCACGCACCCAAACAATACAGTACAAACACTAACACAAGAACAAGAAATGAATTCAGAAAATTTAAAAAGAATTATGGATGAAAAAAAAAAAGACTACCTTACCATCACTAGGAAACATAGACTGGAGAACATTCAAGGTAAAAACAGAAAAAATAGATAATGTATTAACATATATTTCAACATCACATATCAAAGAGATAAATACCTGGGCTGTCCTCCTCATAAGATATTCGGGACAGTTCTTGAAGTGGACCAGAAATGAACTTAAACAAATGGACCAGAGAACAAGAAAACTAATGACCATGCATAAGGCGTTACATCCCAGAGATGACGTGGACAGACTTTCATGGTCATTTACCCACGCATGCATGAACTCTCCCAGCTATAAATAGCAGCAGGTACAGCTCTTAGATAGAAGGCAAACAATCCAGCAGACAGCCTTGACAGTCAAACCGAAGCACTTTCGCTGATAACCTTCTCAATTGTATATGTTTGTACAACTGTTCTTTGTTAATATATTTGTTTAACTCAACTCCTCTCTTCTGTCTTTATTACTGACTCCTAATAAGGCCACAACACAGACTATATGTGTCAGGAAAAGGAGGAGGAAGAGGACTTGCCAGCATTGAAGACAGCGTTGAGGCATCGATACAACGAATCAAAGATTACATAGAAAAGCAGGTAGGAACAGAAACAATACTAACAACATGAAGACCAACAAAACGGAAATAACCAGAAAACGAAAATAGGAAAAACACAATTCTATGTACGTTTTAAGCGACTAACAAATAACATCTCCCCCGAGAGAACGGAGACGTGGCTAAGAAAGGGAATCTTTAAGAGAGAAACTGAATCTCTTCTAATAGCAGCACAAAACAACGCCAAAAGGGCTAATCATATCAAAGCGAGAATTGATAAAAGTTATATTTCAAAGCTAAATTTGTAATATAATATTAAAAGTTACTGATCGTCATCATCATTATCATCAAGTCCTACTGATAGCACAGAGACTCATGGCTCTCTCTTGTCATCTGTTTTTATTGGCTCCTGGCAGGTCCTCTTGATTGCGGCCAGTGTTTACACAGAGCGGATGTATGTAAGTCCTTGCTGTTTGGCGAAATAAATGATTTTGTGGGACCTGCATTCAAGAAAATCTTTAGTTAATTTATCTGTTAACATTTCAGAATAACTGATATGAAATGGTAGTAAGAATCATTAAACTTCTTCTTAAATGGCACCCTCTCCGTCGGACTTGGAATACGCTGAAGTTATTCCCTGCTGAGGAGTAAGAACTCTCTCAAAAGTGATTTTGTGGATAGGACACTAAACTTCAACTGAGAGTGAGGCTCAAGTTCTGAAGATTTTGGGAGTGTAGAGTATTCTTTCATTGCCATGACTCCCATGTCCATTCTGAATCGAAGTGTGAGTACCTGTTAGGGTACCATCTATTCGTCAAATAGATCTGTTTAAAAATTATTCATATACCACTGGAATATTTGATACCATTTGTATTAAGAATAGTTACTTGAACCTACGTTTACTGAGGATTATTATCTTTAATTATTTGAAATCACATAACTGTGTGCAACCTAATGATATTTATCATCATCAGCAGCAGCAGCAAAGCTTGCCGACAGCATTGATTCCTTAAACTCTTTTTTGATATCCGTTCCTAGTTACCAGAGTCCACACTGAGCTCATGAATGTAAGTTTTTGTTGGTCAGCCAACTAAGGCGTATCTATACGTGAGATTCCATTGGAAAATGTCGCTTTTGAGTTGACGAGTGTTGGCTGATCTGCAAAGACTTACATAATTCAGCTCTGTGCGGAAATTGGATGCAGTCTCGATATTCTGTTGAAAGCAACGGCCGATAGGGACGTAGTATTAGAGAAATAGAGAGATAGCGATAGTGAAGGAACTCAGTGTTATCAGCACAATTTGATGATGATGACTAATAATGACCATGCTGGTAAATATGGAAACCAGAAACTGAGACGCAAATTTTTTTCTGGTACATTGAGATACAAACGGATCACCCAGTCCAGATTTAGAATTCATAAACAAGAAGAAAAGAATCATTGGATTTTGCCGTTCCGTTAGGCTGTAGAGTGAAAGCAAAAGAAAGAGAAAAATTAACAAATATTTGGATCCTGTTAAGTTACCAGACCTGAAAAAGTTGAGGAATATGAAGAAAACATTGGTACCATTTATAGTTGGTTCCGTGAAGCAGTTTCTAAAGGCTTGAAAAAGATACGGCGATGGAGTTGGAGAGCAGAGGATCAATCAGGACAATCCAGATTAGAGAGCGGTTAAATTCAGCTGGAATACTTCGAAGAGTCATGGACACCTGAGAAGATTTGATGCTATTGAGACTTCAGTGATAAACCAACAGTTGAAACATACGAAAACTTATAAAAAATAATTATTATTAGCAAAAGAAGTTTAAATTTGACCAGAAAAATGAATGGTAAGTGCATAACCCGGAATCCGCACAGGAAAATGAAACTCACAAACTTCTTCGGAATTGTGAGATACAAACGGATCACCTCAGTTCGGCCAGACGACCAGACCTAGTGAAATTCAACAAGAAAAAAGAGAACCTGCCAAATAGTGGGCTTTGCCATTCCGGTTGACTACAGGTTAGAACTGAAAAAAGGGAAAAGAGAGATAAGTATCTAGACCTTGTTAGTGAACTAAAACCTTTATGGAACATGAAAATAACAGTGATACCAGCTGTAATTGGTACGCTCCGTAAACACATCAAATGATTAGTACAGAAACTGGAGGACTTGGAAATAAAAGGACAAGTGGAGGTCATCCAAACTACAGCATTATTAAGATCGGTCAGAATACTGAGAAGAATTCCGGAGACTTGAGGAAACTTGCAGTCACTCAAACTCCAGGAGAATGCCATCAGCTAGCGCTAGTGTGAAAATTCTAAAAGGAGTAATAATGATTTGTAAAAAATGAAAAGGAATTGGAGACTCTGATACATGCAATAGGAAAATACATCCAAGATATTGGGATGGAATCTGGTATAGAAAAATATGCCATGTTTATAATGAAAAAGAAATAACGAAAGGAATAAAACTGCTAAATCAAGAAAGAACCAAAACACTTGGAGAAAAAGAAAATTACAAGGAATATTGGGAATATTGTACGTGACTCCATTAAATAAGCAGGAGCGCAAGGAAAAACGAGAAAAGTTTATCTCAGATGAATTAGAAAACTTCTTGAAACCAAATTCTACAGCAGAAATCTTATCAAAAACACCTGGGTGGTCCTGCTTATAAGACACTCGGAACCATTCTTAAAAAGGACTTAGGAGGAACTCAAACAAATCAATCAGATGACAAGAAAGATGATGATTATACTCAAGGCCTTACACCCAAGAGATGATATAGACAGAGAATATTTGTCAAGAAAAGTAAACTCGCCAGTATTGAAGATTGTGTGGAAGCACCAGTACTAGGACTGCATTATTAAAAGTAAAGAACTACAGCAGCTAGTAACAGCACCGATAACATCAGCACAAAAAGAATGACAAAAACAAGGAAACGGGAAATGGAAAGAAAAACAACTTTTTGGATATTTCAAACGACAATCTGGAGAAATCTCACACGAGAAAATCAGGATATAGCTACGAGAAGAGAAACGTTAAGAGATAAACTCAATCCCTTCTAATAGCAGCACAAAACAATTTTATTGTAGTGAAAATTGTTAATACGCAGCATAATAACACGATTAAGAATATGGGTTGATATTGACCAAACGGTAAATCGCATCCTAAACGAATGTAGCAAACTAGCGCAAAAGGAATATAAGACTAGGAACGACTGGGAGTCGCCGGTGATATACTAAGAATTGTGGGAGAAGTTTAGATCTTTAGTGTTGAAAATGGTTAGTTTCCATAACACTTTAAATTATTTGACAACACAAATAAATATCGAAACTTCAAGTCCTACTGACAGCACAGAGACTCATGACTATCTCTTGTCAACAGTTCTTATTGTCCTGGTACCTGGCAGGTCCTCTTGATTGCAACCCAGTGTTTTCACTGAGCGGATGTATGTAAGTCCTTGCTGGTTAGCGAAATATATGATTTTGTGGGACCTGCATTCAAGAAAATCTTTATCTGTTAACATTTCAGAATAACTGATATGAAATGGTAGTAAGAATCATTAAACTTCTTCTTAAATGGCACCCTCTCCGTCGGGCTTGGAATACGCTGAAGTTATTCCCTACTGAGGAGTAAGAACTCTCTCAAAAGTGATTTTGTGGATTGGACACTAAACTTCAACTGAGAGTGAGGCTCAAGTTTTGAAGATTTTGGGAGTGTAGAGTATCCCATGTCCATTCTGAATCGAAGTGTGAGTACCTGTTAGGGTACCATCTATTCGTCAAATAGATCTGTTTAAAAATTATTCATATTCCATAAATTATTTGACAACACAAATAAATATCGAAACTTCTTTTGAAACACAACAACGAAAAGTTTATTATTTTAGCAGAAGTAAAAGAGTCGGTGAGAAAAGTTTCTTTTTGGTGTCGCCGGTTAGTATGTTGGTCCTTGAGTATGTAGGAAGGGCGTGTTACTGTAGCAAGAAGCTCATGTGACTGACCGCAAGGCTGGTTCTTATGTGCGTTAAGCTAATATCACAGTGTTCCTCAGCGAAGGGGTTCCAAGTGTAATGTTCGTAGCTGTGGACGCAAGAAAGGCATGTCTTGGCTACTAACTAGGTGCTCTCTGCCCGTCGGCCGACTACCAAAAAGGACTAGAAAAAATAGTTATAGAGAGGAAGAAGGAATCAATGCACTCCGTCCCTGATTGGTCAGTGTATAGCCGAAACGCTTGGCGGGGGCATTGATTCGCGAAAGGAAATAGATCTGTGACTGCTACAGATGTTACCATACTATCAAATTCTATATGCTCAAACCAGAAACCGCCCTAGAAAATAAGACACGCAATTTCTCTGTGATTTTTAGATGCAAATAGATCTCCTTATCCCGGCAAGAATGACCAACCGAGAGCTGATTACACAGAGAGAGAGAGAGAGAGAGAGAAGTGCCCTACAGTGGATTTGCCGTACCAGCAATCCACAGAGTAAAAATCAAAGAAAGCGAATAAAAAGAAACGAGTACTTAGATCTTGCCAGAGAACTAAGAAAGGGCACGAGTGGACCTGTGAGCGATAGCAATGAAGGAGTATTCCGCACTCCTCGAAGATCCAGCATTACTTGAGCCTCGCCATCAGATTGTTTCATGTCATATCTTGGACACACTTGTGTGAGGAGCTCTTACTCCTCTGCAAAGATGCAGTCAGTGTATTCAAAAGCCCCAGGTGACTGGGCCATTATATATTTTAATTATGTCGCATTATTAGCACAGAAATCAGTTAACGAAGATGAGCAAAGTGTTAAACAAATCATTCTCTCATAAATATCTTTCCTGTTTAAGCAGTGACAGTAAAATGCAATGATGCACGCTGTAAATCATCAACATCATCATTTAGGTATACGGACAGTACGGATTTCCTTGACTTTCTCACTCTCTCATCATCCGTCCCTATCAACAGATCCTCTAGACCTACATACATCACCTCGGTATGGACACTTTCCTCACCAAGGTGATGTAAGTAAATCTTTCTGGTCGGCCAACACTGGTGAGCCCATTGGAAAAACGTACCGAATGAGTTCGTTCTTATTTCTGTAAGAGTATCCAGCTTGTCTTGCTCGTTTTACTTAGATCGTTTGTGAGATGGGAGGCAAATGGATCTAGGACTGCGGTTTTCTTGGGTGATGTTTGCGGGATTTGTTTAAAATAGCACGTAGCATCCTTGCATCGTTCCCATTTAGCTTTTTTCCCGGCAGTTTGTTAGATTCCATGACAAAGGCCGTTTAATAGAAAAAAAAATTATCTGTTCATACATATCAAATTCTATCTCAGTATCGGTCTGTCGGTATTTTATTAGGTTAATGCAACAGTTTTCAGCACTGTCTTTTGTTTAATGTTAAGCCATTCGCAGAAACGTCATTGAGAGATTTATTATTTGTGCATTCAATCAATGTCAATTCTTCGTTTGAGAAAGGGGAAAAAAAGAGACTTGGAAAACGGGTTAAATATGAATTTATAAAAACGACTCATCAGTCAGGGTTTAAACACTTATCTTTCTCTTTTCATTTCACACATAAAATGTAATGTGAGACAATATATTCATTCACGGCAGATGAAAAATGAATTTATTACTAGAACCAAAAATAAGGAAATTCTCGTCGAGGTCTAATACACACTAGAAGATCGGAACCTAAACGGAATCTAACTGGAACATATTTTTGTGTCTTTTAAGTTAGAAGAAGATAATTATTATTATCAATGCTTTTAACTTGGACAAACTATTATTCACCACCACAAGTAGCAACTGGGACAAATGAATGACATGATAAAGCAGAAGAACGCTCCTTGTTTTTCAATAGTTATATTTATTTCTAATCTTTATATCAATCTTAGTTTCAAAAAATCTATCTATCTATCTATCTATCTATCTATCTATCAAAGACGAGTGTATGCACGTGATACTTTACAGCGATAAAAATTGCAAAAGATGAGTTCATTTTTATGCAGATTCACAACACCTTGACTCCCTCTCCTGCTGAGACATGAAAGTGGAAGTACCATCTCTTCTGACTTTGATCTTTTGACTTCAACCAAACACACACACACACACACACACATACACACAATATACAAATATACTTACGTATATATATATATATATATATATATATATATATATATATGTTTATTTATACTCTGATATACACACATTGAGACACATATATCCTCACGTATTTTTTCGTGTATTTTAGTTTACAGACTTTCATCTATATATGTGAAAACATATAACTATGTACACACACACACACACACACACACACACACACACACATATATATATATATATATATATATATATATATATATGTAGGAATGTATGTATGTTTGTTCACAGACATGCGCTCATAGAGTCATATATATATATATATATATATATATATATATGCTCCAGCCTTTTATGTGTTTCTCTATGTATAGTTACGTATATAAATATGCGTACGTATATAAACACACACACACACACACACACACACACATACATACATATATGTATAATCTTTGATGTATTGACTGGTTGGTTTTTTTTTTTTTTGGCAAGCAAACATATATGGTCGAATTTAGTCTTTGAAAAAAAAAACTAACTGGAAAAAGGTACTTAACATTAGACTAAACAGCTTTTTAAAAGTTCTGCGTTCGTATATATATATTTTTTAATTTTTGATATTACTTTCGTTTTGTGAAAGGAAAAAGTACCTATTATCTCTGCGATAAGCAGTTATCAGTGCGGTTTTTTTAAACTTTTATCTATTTTCAAATGCTAGTAAGCTACCAAAAGTTCGTTCTTTTTATGAAAGTATTTTTTTGTTTTCTCCATTATATTACGAACGAATATTTGAAAAGAATTTAAACCTGGAGTTTAACAAATACGTTGATAACGATCTGAAATCCTTATGATCAGTTTGCATAGAAAATCAAGAGATAATTTACTTTTGTAAATAGGGAATCACGAGTTACGTATCGGAATCTTTCGCGGGATGAGATCGATTAATTGAGTTCAAATTCTCGGTGATGGTTTGGTTTGGTTTGTTGGGTTTTATGGCATATCAACCTTTGTAGGTTATTTAACGCCAAATCCATTTTATGTAAATAATCTGTTCTATTGAAAACAATTCAGTTTAGACGTCAAAAACAGTTCTATTTCGAGCAATTCAGTTCAGCACTAGTACGCAGTTCCAATGTCAAAACAGTTCAATTTGAAACAATTCACTTTAGCATAAATACGCAAATGCAAAAATCAGTATTGTGAAAGAAGCACGGTTTAGTTCTATTTAACCCATAGATAGGACCCTTATCAGGTGTTACGACTCCGGGCCAGAGTGGACCTGGGAGCGATGGCAATGAAGGGGTACTCCGCATTCCCCAAAGCTCCAGCACTGCTGGAACCTCACCATCAGATTGTTTAGTGTCATATCCAGGACACTCGTTAGGGGGGTCTTACCCCTCTGCAGAGAAGCAGTCGGTGTATTCTATAGCTCCTGCCGACTGGGCAAAAATTCTCGGAGAGGCTGCATATATCTTGAGAGATGGATGAGATGCTGTGGGGTGCGGATGGATTTTGTCTTGAGGTTCATAACTTTATGCAACTGAGACTTCGAATGGGATGCTTGAGATGGGTGACTTAACTTAAGTGTTTTGTAAAATTAACGAGAGACATTATAGAAGTGGTTTCATTCTGAAAAAAGATCTTTTTTCTTTCATTTACTTCTTCTCAGGAAAATGACTGTAAGAGAAACCACCAAAAAAGAATGGCGAGACTAATCCGTTTGTTGACGAAGAGAAAACTCCTTCCCAGGAAAAGTAAAAGAAAAAAAAAATGTATAAATTACCCAAGGTCAGATGGGAGTAAACAGAAACCAGTCCATAGCTGGAGGGACTTCCTTTTGCAAAGACTAGGTTTGAGAGTTTTTTTTATCATTAAGGGCTTTTGGACTATTGTCTTCATCTTTATAGTTATTTCCACAATGTTTCGGCCGATACGTCCTCTGGCCTTCTTCAGGTGTTTGTCGAACTCGGGAACCTACACGGAACTTCGAATTACGTCCTTTATTGAATCCACGAGGGTCACCTGTTCTGATTCCGTTAGCCATAACCGGGTAGAAGTGTTAAGTATTCCTTTATTGTTTCTAACCTGTTGTTAGGATTGAACCTGCAACCACAAGGTGATTGTCTCCTTAGGGAACCAATGCCAATAACCATTACACGATGTGTCCTGCTGGACATAGCGTGGAAATAACAATAAAGATTAAAACAATAATCCAAAAACTCTTAATGATAAAAATCATCAAGCTTCATCTAAAAAATTCAGACAACTAACAGGTTTGGGAGATGCTGTATATCGTGTTTCCAGTATAGATAGCTGGAAACTAGTACTTCCACAATCAAGGGTAGGGAGCATACCTATCTTATGAGATTTAGCAGAGTTCGGGTTAGTAAATTGGTGTTGAGTTATGACGAGATCAGAGATTTCAGTAGTCGAACTGGCAGGTAATATTTGGTTATGTGAACAGATGGTAGAAGACACGTTGCTTAATTCTATTGTCAAATCTCTGTTGTGCGTCTGATATAACACATATCACAATTGTATTTGAACTGGTGAATCAGAAGGTTTTTAAGGGGAACACAATCTTGGAAATTAGCTGGGAAAACCACAGTAGATCTGAGAACAAATTTTAAATTTACTGCAAATTGACAGATCATCTAATTTGCTCTATCTGACTCGTAGAGTTATTGCCCAGCCAAAGTAGTCTAAAATATGATGGACATTTTTAAAGGTTAAATAGAGTATTGCAAGCAAATTGGTTAAATTTACGTTGATAACAATTGAAATTATAATTTCTGGATTACAATTTTTTTTGTGTGTGAATAGTTTTAATAAAATTAATTTCAGGTGTAAATTTAGTTTTTGTGTAGATCACCAGGGCACGATCGACTTGAGTGTTGATAAAATTAATTTTTCCCTTTTTGGAGGCAAAATAATCTCGATGTCAGCACAGGCTTGTGAAGCTAGTATTTCTGTATATTAAAGTTAAAAAACAAGCCAGAACCTTTGACCAAAATGTTGATGAATGGAAAAAAATGTTGGTTTCAAATTCACTAGTGAATTTCAAGTCAGCGTGTAAGTGTTTTAGTATATGGGAAAATCGTCCGCTTTCAGATCTAGAGTTGCAAACGAATGTCCTTTGGCTAGTTTAAGGATTTAACAACAAATAATATACTTATATACAGGGTGGAACGATTAACTTGTCACCAGAGAAAAGACGACATGATTCCATTTCCGTTTAATGAAAACCGGTTTTCTTTTTTTGTTGCAGACCATCTACTAGTTGGCCAGATGTGTACAAATCCCAACAGTGATAGGAGCCTTCTATCATATCTGAAAGTGACACAATGTTCAACGACCGTGATGTGAGATACACCGCTGTACAACTAATGCTCTCTAGTGATCCATGTTATGACAACAGGACCATTGCCAGCACCCACAAAATGCAAATCTGGATTGCCACGAATAACAGGGACGAGCACAGGATGATGAAAACAAAGTTTCCGGCTGTGGGTATGGTCTTTAGTGAGGTTTCAAGTGAGGGCCACGACATGACACCTCACATCTTCGAATTCGGCTAGAAAATCAATACCATAATGTACCTGGATGTGCTGAAGAGTGTGGTGATCCCCTGGTGCAATCAGGTGGCCAGTGGAAGACCCTGGGTGTGGCAGCAGGACTCGGTACCGGTCCACGAGTCCAAGGAGACCCAGACATGGCTTCAGAAGGAGTGCTACGATTTTGTACCCTTCTCTCATTTGCCCTCTCCTCCTTCGAACTGAACCCAATTGACTACTTCGTTTGGTCATACGTCGAGAACATCACCAACATGACCTCCCACAACACCAAAGCCAGCCTGATCGCCGCCATCCGCCGAGTATTCACCGAGCTCCCGCCGAGCTCCCGCCGGCGCTTGTGGAAAAGGCTTGCTCCCACTTCCGGATCCGTATCAAGGTGGTGATTGAGGCTGAAGGCGGCTACATTGAATAGATGTCATCCCTACTATATAATCAAGTTACCTGAGTTGATTTTTTCAATAAAAGTTTCAAAATAAAGCTGTAGTGTTGTTTTCTTTAGGACGACATTTTTATCGTTCCACCCTGTATATAAACAGGGTTTAGCATTAAATAACGCACAAGCGTTGATATGACTTAAAACACAACCAACGAATCAAATAGATTTAATAACCATTCTTAACCTGCAGCTAGTCCTCTTCAACAAATCTGCACTGCCTTTTATGTTACAATTTTGCACCTCTTAGAAAGGCATGAACGTAATTGTCCCTATTTTGGTCTCCAACACATTCTAATCACAGTCGGGAAGAATTCAATAGATTTTACAAGAAAAACAATATTGTTTTCTTAAAAAAACTAAAAGAAAAATATTTTTACCTACCTTTAGAACCTACCATATACTATATATGTAAAGTAATTAGGGACACCTCGGTTTAAAATAGAAACGTATTAGAAGCGAATCGACCACGAGTTCTGATCGGCTGAAGAGAACTCAAATAAAAACGCCATAAGGCTGTGGATGCTGGATAGGAAAACAGGAAAAATTTCTGCTGACTGCGGCATACGACGATGTAAAGACAGCAGTTGAAGACCAGAAACGACAATGTCAAGACAGCCGAATGTTGCGGCCCCTATTTTGGGGTGGGCTCTAGAAATGGGTCTCACGCCAAGACGCGCAGCTGTGGAGACGAAACTAGCGAACAAGCACGATCGACTCAGTTTTTATACTCTATTTATCTCTTCTTGACGACTACAAAAATGTGAAGTAGTGAATAAATTTTTGCATTAGCGAACCAAAGCGGGTTTTTTGTTTGTTTGTCTCTTTTCTGATGGCGAAGTAATCCTGAATCCCGACTGACACTTAAGACGTAGCACTACACTCGTGGACACGTCAGATACTTGGTGGTGGAATTTTCCATGTAGTAGTACAAGTGTCTATTGAGGCCGCACGAGCTTCCATTTAAACACCGTAGCGTTTCAAGCGTCTACTTGTGCCAGGCAATGTTACAACCGTACTTGCTTCCCTTTTATATTTTTAGGTTGCGTTCTTAGTCTAACGATTCTAGTCGGAAGACATGGAATCAATGAGCCGAGTGCAAATCCTGAACAAGCTAGTTTACGTTTCACTTAGCGCTAATGTCTTTGGGAATTGTATGACTCGATGTCTTTTCCTCTGCAATGGGCTGACTACGTTATTTAGCCTTGGTAAGGCAACCAGTCAAGGAGAAAGAAAACGCTGAATTCAGATCAACTGTAATCGGTTAGATATTGACCTTGTGTCAAATTCTATTCATGGTAGAGTAAGTGGGTAAATCCCTACCAACTTATTTTAATAATCAATGTATCTAATCAAGAACATATTGATAAAAAATATTGAAATAAAAGAAAATCCCGATTTTAGACAGTAAACTCGGACCGTTTACTCTAGAAGAACTCGACTTAGTACTTAAAAAAATTGAAAATAGGAAAGTCGCAGGGCTTGATGAAATTCCCCCTGACAATTCGACGACATACTGCTCCAACACTGTGGCGCAGTTTATAATCAAAATCCAATAGACTGATGGATGAAGGGATGCATCCTCCCTTTCCCTAGAAAGGGCGACCTCGGATTAGCCAAGAACTACACTTACATCCATAGCAGCCAAAATATACAATGCCCGACTACGAAACCGCATAGAACCCGAAATTGACAACATTCTTAGGAAGAACCAAAATGACTTCCGAAGAAATAGATCCACGACCTCACAAATATTGACTATCCGTAGAATCCATGAAGGTGTACGGGCAAAAAACCTACAAGCGACATTACTATTTGTCGACTTTACCTAGGCCTTTGATTCCATTCACAGAGGGAAGATGGAACAAATCCTACTAGCATACGGCCTACCAAAGGAGACAGTTGCAGCCATAATGATTCTCTATAGAAACACCAAAGTGAAAATACGTTCTCCGGGTGGAGACACAGACGACTTTGACATTGTAGCAGGAGTACTGCAAGGAGACACACTAGCCCCAGACCTCTTTATCATCTGTCTAGACTACGTGCTTAGAACATCATTTGATAAAATCATAGAAAACGGCTTCGAGCTGACAAAGAAAATAAGCAGAAAGTACTCCGCAAAAACAATTACCGACGCCGACAACCCCGATGACATAGGGATCCTGGCAAATACACTCACCCAAAACGAAACCCTACTGCATAGTCTGGAACGAGCCGCCACAAGCATTGACCTCCATATCAATGCACACAATACGGAATATATGTGCAATAATCACACAGGTGACATCTCCGCACTAGGCGGTATCTCTCTGAAACTAGTTGTCAAGTTCACCTACCTAGGAAGCAGTGTCTCATCAAACGAAAAAGACATCGACACGCGACTAGCAAAGGCATGGACAGCTATCAATAGCTTCTCGGTCATATGGAAGTCACACCTGACCGATAAATGGAAACGCAGCTTCTTCCAAGCAGCGGTCGTGTCGATACTGCTCTATGGATGAACTACACGTTTATTGCACATTAATATTTGCAATAGTTGTGTAGTTATTTTTTAAGATATTTCTATTGCACACAGTTTAACATTTATTATTTATCTCTAATACGAACTATTTTAACGGTTGGATGGTTATAAGTTGCTTGCATGCAGTTATAGGGTTTAAAGTAACAAAGCTTTATCCTTAAAAAAAAACAATAAAGGCTTTAAGTAATTCTTAATATCAAAAATTTACAATTATATGATATCAAGTATACCGGTTGAATACGAATGATCTATTTCACTCTTAAACAAATAATTTGACAAGTAAAAAAAAAACTAGTTTATTTGACAAATGAACAAATCTATTTGACTCATAGATGAGACACTGACAGGTACTATTATTGTGGGTTAGAGTGGAACTAGAAGTAATGGTAATGAAGTAGTACAAAACAGATTTAAAAAAGCTTGAGCCTCAACACCAGATAAAGTTTAGTGTCATACACAAGACAACACATTTTTAAGGTATCAAATAATTTGCCATGGAGGGGATAAAGTCAGCGTAAATAAATACTCCCTTCAAACCGACAGAGCTGAAGAGAGAAAGAAAATAGCAAAGAGGAATGAGACAGACAGGCAGACAGAAAGAGAAACAGAGATAGAAAGATAGAGAGATAGAGAGAGAGAGAGGGGGAGAGAGAGAGAGAGAGAGAAAGAGAGAAATAAACGAGCTCTAAAGTAAGGTAAAGAAAAAAGAGAAAAAGAGAAAGATTTAAGAGAGACAGTAAGGAGAAGGTGGTAAAAAAAGAGAGGGAAAGAGAGAGAGAAAAACGAAAGATATAAAAAACGAAGGATATGAAAAATGATTTAGAGAAAGAGAGAAAAAAGAAATGAGGGGGAGAAAAGGAAAGAGCAAAAGGAGTAAGTATCAAGCAAATTATTTCCCCCTTGCATGTCAGAGGTCGATTTGCCTCTGAAATTTGTCCACCTTAGTTCTGTTTTATTATCGGCTAACCCCTTCTTTTCCCAGTGTTTTCCCCGGTAACATCAGGATGTCATTTCCTGAGATTCTTTAATCCGGAAATGACGTCATTAAATCTTAAAAAGTCAAGATTTCTTTGCATTTCCGTTGCTTTGTTACTTGGACTCAGTTTAGAAAAAGATCTAAATGAATAAAAAACATTTCGTATTTAAGATGATATCAGTGGCTGCGAGGGATTACCGCTATTTGTTCGGATTCTTTCAAACAAGCAGTTCTAAGAATTCTTTATTGGTTCATTCGGACTAATTTCCTTGTTTTTGAGTATATATATATATATATGTGTGTGTGTGTGTGTGTGTGTATGTGTGTGAGCGTGTGTGTATGTGTGTGGGTGTGTGTGTGTGTGTGTGTGAGTGATAACGTCTCGCTAATCCCACAGAATAGAAATGAATATGTAGATGTCTACAAATGTATTAACTTTTCATATTAATAACTTTTTATATAACAAGAAAAATTACATTTTTATACAAAATAATGAAAATTCAAGAATAATTTTACATGCATGCATGCATGCATACATCTTCACACACACACACACACACACATATATATATATATATATATGTATGTGTGTGTGTGTGTCTGCTGTAACCTAACAGAAGGTTTCTGAATGAGAAATAACCAAATCGGAAGTTGGAAATGAAATAGAAATCTTTATAATGTTAACATCATACAATACTCGCCAACAGCGTGAAGAAAGTACCCGCTGCTAGTGGTGACGACTTCGTCAGCATAAATCACCTACCCTCACAATAGTGTTCAATGTATTTATAAGGGAGGGAACATACCCATTAATGTTCACTGGTAGGGTATATAATAGTATTAAGTGTGTGTGTGTGTGTGTGTGTGCGTTTGTTAATAATAAAAATGAATGAATGTTTACGCATCCCTCAGCTAGTTTCATGCACATTCATGAAATGAGACTAGGGCTATTCTCAAATGATATTTTATAGACATGAAACTGTCAGTAATTAGACACACACACACACACACATATGTATGTGTAGTTATTTGAGTAGGTACTTGTGTTGTAATGGTTATCGACGTAGAAAATGGACGCGTTGACCCGAATTCGGATTCTTAACGGGGCTGTTTGCATTTCACATTTTAAAAATACTTCAAAGAAAGGTATGCATCAAATCATTCTCCTTCCTGTAATGATTTAATTGTAGGGAAGTCTAAGCACTTTAACCTTGTTAAGGCAACTGTTGTAAGAGAATAAAAACTCCGATTTAAAACTTGTCAAACTCCCTTAAAAATTGACCTTATGTCACATCCCTCTCGTGATAAGAGGTTGGTAAATACATTTATGATTACGGATAATGTCATCCTCATCATCATCATCATCATCTTGTCGTGCCGCGAGCATGGATATCCCTGACCCTCTCTCGCCACATCTCCCTATCGTTAATCGCCTCTGGCAGATCTTCAGGGCAACATCCCGTATCCTCACATAGCTGCTGAATGTATGTTCGAGCTGGTAGTCCTGCTTTTGCCCGGTCATATGTGGAGGTCCATAGGAGTACATAACTTATGAGCTCGTCCCTGCTTCTCCAGCAGTATCCTGTATGTCTGGTTCGTCTAGCTTGGATAGTTTTCGTGATAGGTGGTAGGTGAGCGTATAGTTGGTGCCTTGAGGGGGGTTGCTGCCAGGACTTGTTCAATATTGCTCGCAGCATTCTTGTGTAATTGCCGTCTAGCTTCTTCTCCAGCCATTTAGATAGCGTCCAAGTAATGCATCCATACAGCAGTACCGATACGACCGCTGCTTGGAAGAAACTGCGTTTCATTTTATCGATCAGGTCTGATTTCCATATGATCGATAGCCTATCGTTAGCCACGTATCGATGTCCTTTTCGGTTGATGAGACGCTGTTTCCAAGGTAAGTGAATTTGTCTACTAGTTTCAGAGAGGTTCCGTCTAGTGTGGAGATGTCGTCTGTTGGATTACAGCGCATATATTCCGTTTTGTGTGCATTGACATGGTGGCCAATGCCTGCGGCGGCTCGTTCCAAACTGTGCAGTAGTGTTTCAGCTTGGTTGGGTGTATTTGCCAGTATCGCTATGTCATCGGCATAGTCGGCGTCGGTAATTGTTTTTGCAGGGTACCTTCTGCCTCTTTTCTTTTTCAGCTCGAAGCCGTTTTCTCTGATTTTATCAAACGATGTTCTAAGCACGTAATCTAGACAGACGATAAAGAGGTATGGATCTAGCGTGTCCCTTGTACTACTCCTGCTACAATGTCGAAGTATTCTATGTCTCCATCTAGTGAACGTATTTTCACTTTGGTATTTCTAAAGATAATTGTTATTGCTGCTACGGTTTCTTTAGGTAGGCCGTATGCTTGTAGGATTTGTTCCATCTCCCCTCTGTGAATGGAATCGAAGGCCTTGGTAAAGTCGACAAATAGTAATGTCGTTTGTAGGTTTTTTTACGCGTACGCCTTCAAGGATTCTACGGATGGTCATTATTTGTGAGATCATTGATCTATTTCTTCGGAAGCCATTTTGTTTTTTCCTAAGGATGTTGTCGATTTTGGGTTCTATGCGGTTTCGTAGTAGGGCATTGTAGATTTTGGCTGTTATAGATGTAAGTGTTATGCCTCGGTAGTTTTTGGCTAATTCGAGGTCACCCTTTTAGGGAAAGGGAGAACGCATCCCTTCATCTATCTGTCTGTCGTATTTTGCTTATAGACTGCGTTGCAGTGTCGGAGCAGTATGTCGTCGAATTGTCTGGTCTTCCATACTTCTGGGGGAATCTCGTCCAGCTCGACAGCTTTCCTATTTTTAATTTTTCTAAGAACCGAGTCGAATTCTTCTTGAGTGAACGGTCCAAGTTCAATGTCCAATTGCTTACTAATTATTCTGGTGATTGGTTCATGCGTTACGTTCGGTGTGTTTCCTTGTAGATTTTTCGAAATGCTGTTTCCACAGTTTTATTCTTTCCTGTTGGTTTGCAGCTTTCAGTTTTGCTTTGGCTGTGCTCTTCCTTCTGCTCACTTCATTTATTGTTTGCCAGGCTATCTTAGATTGCCAATGTTCCACTGAGTCTCTAACCTTATGTATTTGATTTTGTATGTATTCTGTCTGTTCCTTTATATATATGCCTGCTAATTGATATTGTGCCGTTTTTAGTTTTCGGGCATTTGTTGGGTTCTTTCGATAGCTTTTGGAGGCTGTTTTCACGTTTTAGTTCTAGGTTTTGTTGGAATACACTTCGCTGCCGCCTCGATGTGTGCGTTGACGAAATTCTCATATTCGTCATTTGGGGTACCTTTTCCGTAGTGTTTCGAATCTGTTACAAAGGTGCTCAATATCGGTGACAGAGCACATATATCTAACTTAGGATAGCGTAAACATGCACACACAAACACACACACACATATATAGGATAATTCTAAAAGTTCTAAGCCTGACTCAGATTTTAGATTTGTTTTAGATCTCTCACTTTTGTTTGCGCCTCACGTGCGCAGAACCTCTGTCATAATTCCTAATTAGTTTTTCCAGTTTTAAATGAAGTTGTGAAGTGTTGCTAAAACAAAAAAATATTTAGCTATGTTTCTTCTATCTGGGTGAAACTCGGAACTTTTTGAACGACCCTCGGGTATATATATATATATATATATATATTTCTTTAAGAAAAACAAAAACAGGTCACATTAGGATTATAAATTTATTTCCATCCTGTTATGTGTATTGATATGAATCAATAACACAAAAATAACAGTACTTCTTCAGATCTAATGGATAAAATAATTCAGAATAGACACAGGAAGGAAGGGTGGGAGGGGGTAGAAGAGTGGTGAAGAGTTTCCTCCCCATTTCGCCCACTTCCGGTTTTAGTTTTTATCACCGGTTGGAATTATAGTAAATTAAATTTTTTTAATTCTTAAATTCTAAATTCATTTCAACTTAAAGCTCCAGATTTAATAATAATTTAGGGAAGTACAACATTCCTTAATAACCTTACGTAAGGATGCAGTAATACTTACCTTAAATTAAATTAAAAATTGAAAATTAAAATTTTAAATTCAAAATTTATATTCGCGCCTATTAATTCAGTTACCCTGGCATTGAAAAGTACGTACACATCACATGGTATCATGTCATCTTTTTATTTTATTTTATTTTATTCATTTCACCTCAAATCTCAAATTAATCCAATGTTTTGGTTAATTAAACATTATCCATGATAATTTGTCTATAGTTTACCAGGAAAATTTTAATGTTCATAGTTGAATGATTTTTTGACCTGACGGAATTATTCCCGACTCCGGTTCAACTGGACCGAATAATACACATGTATATATATATATATATATATATATATATATATATATATATATATATATATATATATATATGAAATGTTCGTTTTTATTTTCATGCCTATTCAATAATCATGATATCAATTAATCTTTACAGAAATTGATGATACTGTAGCGTAGTCGTTGTTAATCAGAAATCGAAACAGTTTAAGAAATAAGTGAGAAAGGCTTGTTTTCTGATTTCAACTTTTAAAGTTGTGGTGCTGAAACTTGAGTATTTAGGAGGCTCATTTAGATTAGCCTACTCATTTTATGACAATGTTTTAACCGCTATATCTTTTGACCTTTATTGAGTATCTGTGGTGTTTTGAAATGATAAACCTTGATCTGAATTGGCATGCGTTCCTCTTTTCATGAATGTCATGTCCGGTTTCTCTGTTCGTTTTTGGAACTGCCCATAGAAGACATATAGCATTGTATGTAGGTGGAGGACATTTTATGACAAACAAAATGATGTGGAAAAATAGGTTAATGGTGAGATGGTTGAATGAAGTTCAACCATTGCTGGATTAAGATTTCTCATTTCGTATATGTTTATATTTTATTAGTAATTCACCTTTTTATGTCACTTACCAAATTAGATAGTGCAGTTTCGTAAATTCTTTTTAAGGTTCTTGTAACTTGGTTTTGGTTTCTTTCTTCATAGGCATATCAACATTCGTGGGTTATTCAATGCCACAACTATCTTGTAGAAGAACAGCCATGATACAGTTTCAAACATAACAGAAGGAATAAGATGGGGGAGGGTCATACCTTTCCATAGAATATTAGTCCGAAAGTGAATGTAATACGAGGATCATTAAATAAGTTGCCAGATTTTTTTCGTATGGGCACTTTTATCATATTTACCAACCGCTCTGCTTAGGCAGGATATGACACAAGGTCACTTTTTCAGCGGAGTTTAACGGGTTTGAATTCAGAGTTTTCCTTCTAGACTAGTTGCCTCACCAAGGCTGAAGAATCCGAAATGCCCTACTATTTACCCATAGCTGGAGGGAGATTATTTGGATTCATACCTTTCCCCAGGGTATTAGAGCTATGTGAAATGCCATCAGTCTCGTCCAGGTTTTTTTCGCCGTGTCCATATCCTCCGACAATAACCAGTACACCACAGGCAGTTTATTGACAGTAAACACATGAAACTCTAGTCCCCTTCGAAGTAATCTCCTCCGGCTGTAATGTACTTGTTGTGCCGTTCCAACTACTTCTGTAAGGACCCATGTAAGTCCTCTTGTGTGAGCGTGTCAATGACTTTCGTACAGCCTCTTTCATCTCAATTGTCTCATAACCACAGCCTGTGAGCTTAGGGAATAACCAAAAGTCACAGGGAGCAAGGTCTGGACTATAAGGAGGCTGCGGAACTGTTTTGATGCCCATCTTGGTCAAATAGTCTGTGACAAGGATGGAGTTGTGGACTGCTGCATTGTCCTGGGGGAAATGCAGCTGGGCCGATTTCAAGAGTGCTGGCCTCTTCCCTAGGAATCTCTTCCTGAACTACCTTAAAACCTCAACATACTAACCCTAACCATAACCCTTTGGCCAATCAACTCTGATGTATTGACTTCCTTACTCCTCCCACACCTCTCATCATCCCTCACAGACTCCCTCCCTTTCTTGAATCTCTTATGCCACTCAAAAACTGATGCTCGATTCATGCAAGATGGTCGAAAAGCAGTCTGAAGCATTCCATACGTTGTTTTTGTGGCATTTTTTTCAAGTTTAAAATAGAATTTTATTGCATATCGTTCTTCCTCACGTCCAGATTGCATTTTTGAAATTCCCCAGCAGTGACAATCCGGCTTTAGTAGGGTGTATTCCAATTGCTGCTGTAGCTGTTCATTTGCAGCTGAAATCATGAAAATTGGTCAGTCATCTCATAAGATGTGTAGCAATAACATAGTGTATTCCCAAGTGTGTACGACAATGTTAAATGCCCATACAAAAAAAAGTCTGGACACTTATCGTATGCTCGTCGTAGTACGACCGGAGTTTCAAGTCGCTTACTTAATGCTATAATGCCCCTCTTGTAAGTTGGTTTCAAATGTTGTACAGAATCATTCCTTGAATGTACTATTATTTTGCTCCTTTTGAGGTTTCCAAACAAACTATTAATCTTTCATTACGGTTTCGGTGACTCAAAGTCTCCTCATGTCTTAAAAATAATTATGAGTATTCTTAACAGCGCTGTGGTCTGTATTGTCTCGTTTTAACCTATGATTTCCCATTTTTCAAGTAACTTATCCCAGAATTCAAAGACTGTTCTAATTACAATGGGCATCACCGGCACCTTCATGTTCCTCAGCGATTTTCAGCTCTTTTGCAAGATCCTGGTAGTTGTTTATTCTTTCATTTTATTATTTTACTCTACTGGAGAAGCAGGGACGAACTCATGAGAGATGTACTCTAATGGACCCCCACACATGGCCGTGCAAAAGCAGGACGACCAGCAAGAACATACATTCAGCAGCTATGTGAGAATACGGGATGTTGTCCTGAAGACCTACCTAGGGCGATGAACGATAGGGAGGAGTGGCGAGAGAGGGTCAGGGATATCCGTGCTACCAGCGCGATATGATGATGATGATGATTTTACACTTTGTGAGTTTTTCCAACCAGCATTAGCTGGTGATTTTCTACTGAAATGTGTGAAACAGAAAGTCTCGTTAGGTCTCTAGGACTCTTCTGATTCTTCCAGCCGAACATAAAAATACTGCTGTCTCGATAATGTCAATTATTCTTATTTTCTATTCTTTCAGTATTTCTTTTTTTTAATAATGTTTGAATAGTAGGCTCTGGTCTGTACTACTATTATCAACTCCACAGTATCCCTATTCAGTCGAGCACTTTTTAGCTCTCGATTAAATTTTACTATATCGATATCAGCATTTTTAATTCTTCGTGCGTGTCGTCTATGTAAGACTTTGTGTTCCCAGCCTTTTTTGATTGATTTAGTTCTTGGGGTTTTGCTTCTTTTTTTTTTTTTTTTTAGGTTTTTGCTGCCTTGATTGCTTGATCTTTTATATCTACTTCTTTCAATGTGAGGTCGAGTGTTAGATAGTCATCTACATAATCATTCAGCATCACAACGACACAATATCGAAGACAGACGCATGAATAAACGACGCATGAAGGAAAACGCAGGAAAGAAGACACAAGAAGACTTCTTTAACAACATTTCACCTCTCACTTTATTGCAAGGGTTCGAAAGGGTTATTCAAGGGTTTGAATGTGAGAGGGTGCTGGAGACTGAACATAAACTTCTTATTTTGACCCCACTGTTATGACCGTCACGTTGTGTCTTTCTTGTTCTCCTGATGTTGGGGTCCACTCCATCGGGGGTTTCCGAGGCCCCACCTCGGTCGATTGTGGCCTTCCCTACCACATCTGGTCTCTACTGTCTGGAATTCTGCTAGCAACTGCTTTGGCACCCAACTCAACTCAATTATATAATAATTCAACGCCCACACGATCGCCCACTGGATCTTTGAAATCGAATGTTTAAACGTCATCAAGCAGAAATAACTGTCATGCAGTTCAGAGGTTACTCTTTTCCGGTGCATCACTGTAGTGGCACAATGGGACCTTCACCTTGTCCCATATCATAAGCCTTAATCCGCCCACGCGATCTCTTTCGATTATTGGCCGTTGGAATGTGTCACTTCCTTCCGGTGTATCACCTTCGAATAGTATTTTTGGGCCGGGTCGAAGGTCAAAATATAACACGAGCTGTTCAGAAGATTTATGACTTTCTTAACTAGTAAAATAATTATTATTTAGCTTCTCGCGCGTGTTTACTAATTTATGCATCCAATATGTTGTAATGTCTTTTTGCTCAAAACATCCATACAATTGTTTTTATTTCCATATCAATTTCCTAGTTTTTGTTGTTTTCTGTTTGTTCTCATATTACCATTGATGTTATTGGTTGTTTTTCCAATAGCACAAACAACAATTGGCACCGTCGTCACACACATTTTCCAGTTTTCTTCGTCCTCTAGCAAGTTCCTAATATTTCTTTATCGTCTCACTGTCTTTTATTTTCTCTCTGTGGTCTGTCCGAACGGCAAAATCCATTGGATTGTGTTTTTCTGGTTTTGTTCTCCTGGCCAGGATTAAATATCTCAGATGTAATATAATGGCCGAGGGATTTCGTTTCATGCCTTTGAGTTTAGTTAGGATGAGAACCTTTCGGCTTAGCACATGGGTTACTTAGGTGCAATATTGACGCAGGTGTTCACGCGCGCACGCAGGTAGAGCGGACGTGTCACATTAGCCCGAGATGGGAAACGGGGCGAGCAAGTGCGAATGACGTCACGCACCGGAAGCGCGCGGGGGATTTTGGGAATTTGAAAAAAGTTATTGGAGTTGAGACTAGACACCGGACGAGAAGGGTTGACTTTCGCTTGCTCGCTGAAGCCTTGGGCAGGTGTCACACGAGTTGGGGGGGGGCAGATGAAAAAGCCAGAAAAACCTTTAAACTCAAAGGTAATAAAAATTTTCGTACATGAACTGAGAAGTCGCAAGTGTTTTTCGTGTTTCGAGATTCTTATGTTCTCTGTGATATATGTTATATATATATATATGAACATGCTATGTCAATTTAACACATAGCCGTATCTGGCTATGGTACACAGAGAGTTTATGGATCCCATTCTCTCGGATGGATTCTTGTTTGTGCATATACCATTTGATAGTATAGTCATATTCACTGTATTGCAACATTCACAGTAAATTACCTTTCCCACCTATCCGTGTAAAATATAGTTCTCTTTTAGTGCAAGTTTTCTTACAATAATTGATTGTGGATGGTGTTACTCGAAATTAATAAACAAAATCACCAGTCGACTCGGACAAAAAAATAATAAAATCCAGACAGTGTGGCGAACATCCAGAAAATTTAGGCTAAGTTTTTTTTGCGGGGAGTAATAAGGGGAGACATCTCGAATAGCAATTCAGAGAGTATTGGAGGTTAATCAGTATTCGACCGTAAGAGAAGGTGGATGAACAGCATAATGTATCCGACCAGCAACTTGGTCAGTCAAGATAGTTTTGATCTCAATCGAAGCGTCTAGTAGTTGGTGTTAGAAGCAAGCCACGAGTAATACTTAATTGTCAGCTTATCTTTCTCTTTCTCTTCCTTAAAAATCAATCGTATTTTAATGAATTATTGATTGAGGAATAATTGAAGTACAACTGAGATTCCTCGTGGTATTGTCCATGAGTCGTAACGTAACAAGAGAAATATCTTGCATTCAGAAAGAAGTCGGGAACCTGCTTGTTTCTCGGGAAACCAAACGACGACAAAAATTTGACCACCCACTGTATAAAAGACAGGTAAAGAGTAATTCTCTAAAAAAAATCTCACACATCGTAGCGCACCAAAGTGGTTATCTCTCATATACTTTTCAGGGTACAAAGCATTGTCATTTGTCTTCGTGGCAACAGCAGTACAGAATTAGAACTGTTCATGCAAAATTAGTTGTTGTCGAGTTGCCAACATTATTCGGTCTAATAAATCGAGATACAGAGAATTGTACATATGTCCTTTTAGTCAAGGCAATGAACAGTTTGCCGCATTCATTTTTTATGCAATTAATTGACTCATTTCTATTTCCACATAACCTACACTTGCTATTCTATTTTCGTGTCAAAATACTTAGAGCTTATAATGTTATTTTTAGCTACTATTAAAAAAAAATTCAGTTTCTCTCTTGAGGTTTCCTTTATTTTGCCATGTCCACGTCTTCTCGTATGCAATTTCGCTGGTTTGTTGCTTCATCATCCATTCGGCTGTTTCCCTTCCCGTTTCTATTTTCATTTGTTTCTATTTTCATTTGTTTCTATTTTCATTTGTTTCTATTTTCATTTGTTTCTATTTTCATTTGTTGCTTTTCTGTTTGGCTTAATGTTGATATTGCTGTTACTGGCTGCTGTGATTAGTCGTTCTTTGCTCTATAGTGCATTCCTCGAATCATTGTATTGATGCATCTACCCAATCCTCAATGCTGGCGAGAGCTCTTCCTTCTTCTTTTCTTGACATATATTGTCTGTCTTTCTTATATCTCAAGTGTCAGGCCTTGTGCATTGTCAACAATTTTCTTGTGTTTCGGTCGATTTGTCTCATTTTCTTCCTTGTCCATTTTAAGAAGAGTCCAGAGTATTTATGCATGGGGCCTTCCTAGATGTTTATTCCTTTGAGGAAATTTCTGTCTCAAAGATTGGCTTCCAGCATTTTTTAATTTTTTCGACTCTTCTTGTTTGACTTTGATCGCTTCCAATAATCACAAGTGCTCCCAATTTTTCGTCTATCCGGGCGTTCTAATGTTTATTTTTTATTTGGTGTTTCCGCTCCTTCCGTTGTTTCTCTTTTCTCACTTTTCAATGCCAGATTCTTATATTCTGCTTCTATGCCCTTATTACTAGTAGCAAGGTTTCCATTTTTTTTTCATGTTGGGCAAATATCTTGATATCATCTATTTATTGCATTTCACATAGCACTAATACTCTTGGGAAAGGTATGAATCCAATTATTCTCCCTCCAGCTATGGGTAAATAGCAGGACAGACTAGGTTCTTCAGCCTTGGTTAGGCAACTAGTCTAGGAGAAGGAAAACTCGGAATTCAAACCTGTTAAACTCCGCTTAAAAATTGACCTTGTGTCATATCCTGCCTGAGCGGAGGGGTTGGTAAATAGTATCATCTATTTATATAACCTGGTTTTGCTTGTCGTGTGATTTTGTAAATTTCATGCCTCCTGTAGATTTCCTAAGTGATATCATTCCTATAACAAATAGCGTAAGCGATAGGGAGTCTTTCTTGAAAACGCCTCTTTGGATTTTCACTTCAGCTAGATGTTGATCTCCGACCTCTTATTCTACTTTTCAATTTTTTATGGCTTTCGTGATGAAGTTTATGATTTCTTTGGGATATTTTGTAGATTTTTAAACATTATATTATCCAAGTTTGCGGAACCATAACATAGGCCTTTTTTTAAAGTCAATCCATACCATGGCCACATTTTCCCCTTTTGTTTTGAAATACTTGAATAATTGCTGATCTACATATAGTACGTCACCTGTCTCTCTTTTTCCTTTACAAATCCGTTCTGTTATTCCGGAAATATTACGCGGACTCTAGTCGTGATAGATTTATTTGTTCTCTTTTCCTTTTAGTACGTCATCTGTTCTTTTATCCTTTAGAACATCCTTTCTGTTATCCCGGAAATACTGCACGGACTCTACCAGTGATAAATATATTTGTTCTCTTTTCTGCGTGGTTAGAATTTTCTGTATTATAGATAAACACTTTATCAGTTTTATACTTGCTAATGATGGTTCTTTTGTGGCGATATTTTCGGATCAGGGTTGTTTTCCTCTTCGTCATCTATTCGGGTATGCTTTTCTTCTTGTAGACATTTACTCAGTCTCTGGGACAATCTGTCATGGACGGACGTGAATTTTTCAAAACAGAATCCATTGCTATCTTGATTGTTAGTCTCAGATAGTCCAGGTGTATATTCGCTTCGGGGTCTTCTAGTCTTCGAAATCATTTTTTTATATATCCATTCTGTATTTTTATGTTCTTTCTCTTTCCATATCTTGTTTCAAAACTGACCAGTTGGTAGAATTTTCTTTTGATTTTTTCGAATGTCAAATTCTATTTCCATTGCTACACCCTGAGTTTTTGAGTTTTCCTTTTTAATGGCAATATCTTTTTATGAAATTTTCCCCGTAGTATTGTCAATTTTGTCTGCTCTTGTCTTTTTCGCTACTTTAATTCCGTTGTGCCCTTCTGATTTTCTCCTACATTAGTACTTTCCATTGTTCTAATAATTTCTTTAATCGTTTTTCTAGTCTCAAATTCCATACAGGTTTTGGTTCCGGATTTTTAGGAGAATACCAATAATAATATCTACTAGGTTTTCCTTTGTTCGGTGGTTTTTAATAAGTCATATATCTTTTCGGTCTCTACCTTAAACTTTTTACTGTCCTAATTCCTTAGGAATGGTAATGTAACCTTCTTTACAGTCATTTTCTTCATTATCTCTCCATTGTCTTTTTTTTTTTGTTTTTGTGTTGGCATTAGTGTTTTGTGATATATTAGTTTTCAATATGGAAATCAGACCAAACCGATAAAATGAAACGCAGTTTCTTCCAGGCAGCGGTCACATCGATACTGCGATATGGGTGCACTGCATGGACTCTAACAAAACGGCTGGAGAAGAAGCTAGACGGCAATTACACAAGAATGCCGCGAGCAATCTTGAACAAGTCCCGGCGGCAACACCACACAAGACACCAACTGTACGGCCACCTGCCTCCTATCACGAAAACTATTCATGTTTGACGAACCAGACATGCAGGACACTGCTGGAGAAGTAGGGACGAACTCATAAGAGATGTACTCTTATGGACCCCCACACATGGCCGTGCAAAAGCAGGACGACCAGCACGAACATACATTCAGCAGCTCTGTGAGGATACGGGATGTTGTCCTGAAGACCTACCTAGGGCGATGAACGATAGGGATGAGTGGCGAGAGAGGGTCAGGGATATCCGTGCTACCAGCGCAACATGATGATGATGATGATGATATTGCTTTTCAACTTGTGTAGGAAGCTCTTCTTGAGTATGATTCATCACGGCGTACCACTCCACATAAGTAGTGCCTTCAATAAGTTTCCAGAATTTTTTTTTTATACAGGCATTTAAAATTGTCGTAGACTCTTGAAAATTTAGTATCTTGTTGCTATACATCTTATGAGATGACTGACCAATGATTTCAGGTTCAAAGGAACAGCTACAGCAGCAATTGGAATACGCCCTACTAAAGCCTGATTATCACAGCTAATGAACTTCAAAAATGCAATCTGGACGTGAGGAAGAACGATAAGCAAACAAATTCTGTTTTAAACTTTGAAAAATGCCACAGAAACGTATGGAATGCTTCTGACTGCCTTTGGACCCTCTTGCATGAATCGAGCATCAGTTTTTGAGTGGCATAAGAGATTCAAGGAAGGCACGGAGTCTGTGAGGGATGATGAGAGGTGTGGGAGGAGTAAGGAAGTCAATACACCAGAGTTGATTGGCCAAAGGGTTAGAGTTTGGGTTACTATGTTGAGGTTTTAAGGGAGTGCAGGAAGACATTCCTTGGGAAGAGGCCAGCACTCTTGAAATCGGGTCAGAGGCATTTCCCCCTGGACAATGCACCAGTTCACAACTCCATCCTTGTCACAGACTATTTGACTAAGATGGGCATCAAGACAGTTCCTCACCCTCCCGATTGTTCAGACCTTGCTCCCTGTGACTTTTGCTTATTCCCTAAGCTCAGAGGCTATGGTTATGAGACAATTGAGGAGATGAAAGAAGCTGTGACGAAGGTCATTGACACGCTCACACAAGGGGACTTCCCTGGAGCCTTCCATAAGTTATTGCATCCGGAGGATGGTTTGGTTTGGTTTGGTTTGGTTTGGTTTCTTTGTTTAAATGGCATATCAACCTTTCTAGTTTATTTAATGCTAAAGCCATTCTCCTAGAAGAACAGTAGTGGTACTATTTAACCCATAGCTGGGAGGATAAGGGGATTCATACCTTTCCCAAGGCTATTTGCCGAAAATGAACGTAATAGCGCGACTGGAATACGAACTCGCTTACTACGATTCCGCAGTCCATCACTTTTACTAAAACACCACGAGGACACCCCCGCAGCCGGCGGGGATTACTTCGAAGGGGACTAGAGTTTCATGTGTGTACTATCTATCCTATTTACCAACCCCTCCGCTCGGGCAGGATATGACATAAGGTTAATTTTTAAGCGGAGTTTAACAGGTTTGAATTCAGAGTTTTCCTTCTCCTAGAATAGTTGCCTTACCAAGGCTGAAGAACCTAGTCTGCCCTACTATTTACCCATAGCTGGAGGGAGAATTATTGGATTCATACCTTTCCCAAGAGTATTAGTGTTATGTGAAATGCAATCAGTCTCGTCCAGGATTTGAACTCGTGTCGCCGAGTCCATATCCTCCGACGATAACCATTATACCACGCGCACCTCCATAAAGTGTGTACTATCAATAAAAGTGCCCATACGAAAAAAAGTCAGAAACTTATTTTAGGATCCTCGTATTTCTAATATCTCGGGATCAGAAAAGTAGCCTTTTTTTTTAAAACGTCAACGTTTGTTCGGCAAGTTTTATATTAAATATAACAGATTCCGCTCAAACGTCGATCATCCTTTTACTCTAGTTGATTTTAATCTTACCAAACAAATATTATTTAGTAAAATATAAAATCAATATCTAACTACAATCCAGTCTCTATCATATATTTGTAGCGGACAAAGGAGAACATGATAGAATAAAACAACGATGAACAAATTAATAAGTTGTTTTTTTTCATCAAATTGAGTTAAAAGTTGAAAAGCAGAAGTTACAAAGTCTTGTCTTGAAAGAAAAAATAATATTAGTCAGAGCGTAAATATTTTTAGAAAGAAAGTAAATGTTCATGCAAGAAGTATAGCAGTTTTGTTTAGTTTTGATCTAATGAACTAATTTTGTGTGAGGAAAAGATCTTTGTGTAAGTCACAATATGAGATAGAAAATGCAGATTCGTTTTATCAGCAAGTATGTACTTCTATGGACCGCCACACATGGCCGAGCAAAAGCAGGACGACCAGCACGAACATACATTCAGCAACTATGTGAGGATACGGGATGTAGTCCAGAAGACCTGCCAGAGGCGATGAACGATAGGGAAAAGTGGCGAGAGATGGTCAGGGATATCCGTGCTACCAGCACGACATGATGATGATAGGTTGTAATAACAGTACTAATAGAACTTTGTGAAACCAGAACATTTTCGTTCAATGTAAGATAATCAAGTGATGTTAAAATTAAATGCATTCTTAAAGGTAAAGATTGTCGATTCTTTCCCCAAATAGATAAACCGTAAATTTTTGAAGAAGAACAAAATAAATCTATACTTATGTATGGATTACTATTGTTATCGCTATTTATACGATTAAGATAGACTCGAAATTGGTGAACGAGTTGATGATTTAGCTATGATTCTAATTGGTTAAAAAATTACTTTTAAAACAATCTACGAGAAAAAATGTTTCTTAAATCATTTTGAGTTTTGACCCTCTAAATCTTTCATGGCAAGTCGAATATTGTCTTCTGCGAATTCTCAAAAAATTTTTTAAATTATCGCTATATCTTGATTTGTCAATATTTGCAAAAATACAGATACAAAAATTACAGCTTTTCGAGTGTATTTTTTGCACAAAAATTATCATATTTTTGACTTGAAAACAGTTGATCTATATATATATATATATATATATATATATATATATATATATATAAGAATGTTTGATTAAATAATAAAGACACATTTTGTCTATATAATTTTATTAGGATCCTTTCAAGTTTCCTGACAAGTGCCTTGGTTTTAGGTTGGAGTTGGTAGAGGAATTTACTGCTCGGGACAAATTCGCTAAATTGATCAATCAACTCCAACTTAAAACCAAAACATTTGCCAGGAAACTTGAAAGGATCTTAATCAAATTATGTAGGCAAAATGTGTCTTTATTATTTAATCAAACATGTTAAATGAAGGACTGTAGCCGAACAACCCATATATATACATATATATATATATATATATGTATAGAGAGAGAGAAAGAGAGAAAGAAAGAGAGAGGGGGGGAGAGGAAGAAAGAAAAACTATAAACTTGGCTGGAAATTTTCTGAAGACGACATTTTTAAAAAACTTTTTTTATCTTCCCTACTTTTTAAGTTTTGGGTTTCCATCTTTTTATTTATTTTTGCTTTAAAAAAGAGATAGAAAAGTCAAAAGATTGAAATGTACAAAAAATTGAAGATAAAAAATACAATTAAAAAACTTATCATCTAATTTTAGACATCTTTCGATCTTCGTTTTTCTGTCTTTATTTTTGTCTTTCTTTTTCTCTTTCTTTAAACATTTTTCCTCTTCTTTTTCATCACTTTCTCTGTTTCTTCCTCTTTCTTGTTTCATCCTTCTTTCTTTTTTCTATGTCGTCTCCTCTTTCTTTTCTTTTTCATCACTTTCTCTGTTTCTTCCTCTTTCTTGTTTCATCCTTCTTTCTTTTTTCTATGTCGTCTCCTCTTTCTTTTCTTTTTCATCACTTTCTCTGTTTCTTCCTCTTTCTTGTTTCATCCTTCTTTCTTTTTTCTATGTCGTCTCCTCTTTCTTTTCTTTTTCATCACTTTCTCTGTTTCTTCCTCTTTCTTGTTTCATCCTTCTTTCTTTTTTCTATGTCGTCTCCTCTTTCTTTTCTTTTTCATCACTTTCTCTGTTTCTTCCTCTTTCTTGTTTCATCCTTCTTTCTTTTTTCTATGTCGTCTCCTCTTTCTTTTCTTTTTCATCACTTTCTCTGTTTCTCCCTCTTTCTTGTTTCATCCTTCTTTCTTTTTTCTATGTCGTCTCCTCTTTCTTTTCTTTTTCATCACTTTCTCTGTTTCTTCCTCTTTCTTGTTTCATCCTTCTTTCTTTTTTCTATGTCGTCTCCTCTTTCTTTTCTTTTTCATCACTTTCTCTGTTTCTTCCTCTTTCTTGTTTCATCCTTCTTTCTTTTTTCTATGTCGTCTCCTTTTTCTTTTCTTTTTCATCACTTTCCCTGTTTCTCCCTCTTTCTTGTTTCATTCTTCTTTCTTTTTTCTATGTCGTCTCCTTTTTCTTTTCTTTTTCATCACTTTCCCTGTTTCTCCCTCTTTCTTGTTTCATTCTTCTTTCTTTTTTCTATGTCGTCTCCTCTTTCTTTTCTTTTTCATCACTTTCTCTGTTTCTTCCTCTTTCTTGTTTCATTCTTCTTTCTTTTTTCTATGTCGTCTCCTTTTTCTTTTCTTTTTCATAACTTTCCCTGTTTCTCCCTCTTTCTTGTTTCATTCTTCTTTCTTTTTTCTATGTCGTCTCCTTTTTCTTTTCTTTTTCATCACTTTCCCTGTTTCTCCCTCTTTCTTGTTTCATCCTTCTTTCTTTTTTCTATGTCGTCTCCTCTTTCTTTTCTTTTTCATCACTTTCTCTGTTTCTTCCTCTTTCTTGTTTCATTCTTCTTTCTTTTTTCTATGTCGTCTCCTCTTTCTTTTCTTTTTCATCACTTTCCCTGTTTCTCCCTCTTTCTTGTTTCATCCTTCTTTCTTTTTTCTATGTCGTCTCCTTTTTCTTTTCTTTTTCATCACTTTCCCTGTTTCTCCCTCTTTCTTGTTTCATTCTTCTTTCTTTTTTCTATGTCGTCTCCTTTTTCTTTTCTTTTTCATCACTTTCCCTGTTTCTCCCTCTTTCTTGTTTCATTCTTCTTTCTTTTTTCTATGTCGTCTCCTTTTTCTTTTCTTTTTCATCACTTTCCCTGTTTCCCCCTCTTTCTTGTTTCATTCTTCTTTCTTTTTTCTATGTCGTCTCCTCTTTCTTTTCTTTTTCATCACTTTCCCTGTTTCTCCCTCTTTCTTGTTTCATTCTTCTTTCTTTTTTCTATGTCGTCTCCTTTTTCTTTTCTTTTTCATCACTTTCCCTGTTTCTCCCTCTTTCTTGTTTCATTCTTCTTTCCTTTTTCTATGTCGTCTCCTTTTTCTTTTCTTTTTCATCACTTTCTCTGTTTCTCCCTCTTTCTTGTTTCATTCTTCTTTCCTTTTTCTATGTCGTCTCCTTTTTCTTTTCTTTTTCATCACTTTCCCTGTTTCTCCCTCTTTCTGGTTTCATTCTTCTTTGTTTTTTCTATGTCGTCTCCTTTTTCTTTTCTTTTTCATCACTTTCTCTGTTTCTCCCTCTTTCTTGTTTCATTCTTCTTTCTTTTTTCTATGTCGTCTCCTCTTTCTTTTCTTTTTCATCACTTTCCCTGTTTCTCCCTCTTTCTTGTTTCATTCTTCTTTCTTTTTTCTATGTCGTCTCCTCTTTCTTTTCTTTTTCATCACTTTCTCTGTTTCTTCCTCTTTCTTGTTTCATCCTTCTTTCTTTTTTCTATGTCGTCTCCTCTTTCTTTTCTTTTTCATCACTTTCCCTGTTTCTCCCTCTTTCTTGTTTCATTCTTCTTTCTTTTTTCTATGTCGTCTCCTCTTTCTTTTCTTTTTCATCACTTTCTCTGTTTCTTCCTCTTTCTTGTTTCATCCTTCTTTCTTTTTTCTATGTCGTCTCCTCTTTCTTTTCTTTTTCATCACTTTCCCTGTTTCTCCCTCTTTCTTGTTTCATTCTTCTTTCTTTTTTCTATGTCGTCTCCTCTTTCTTTTCTTTTTCATCACTTTCTCTGTTTCTTCCTCTTTCTTGTTTCATCCTTCTTTCTTTTTTCTATGTCGTCTCCTCTTTCTTTTCTTTTTCATCACTTTCCCTGTTTCTCCCTCTTTCTTGTTTCATTCTTCTTTCTTTTTTCTATGTCGTCTTCTTTTTCTTTTCTTTTTCATCACTTTCTCTGTTTCTCCCTCTTTCTTGTTTCATTCTTCTTTCCTTTTTCTATGTCGTCTCCTTTTTCTTTTCTTTTTCATCACTTTCTCTGTTTCTCCCTCTTTCTTGTTTCATTCTTCTTTCCTTTTTCTATGTCGTCTCCTTTTTCTTTTCTTTTTCATCACTTTCCCTGTTTCTCCCTCTTTCTGTTTTCACTCTTCTTTCTTTTTTCTATGTCGTCTCCCTTTTCTTTTCTTTTTCATCACTTTCCCTGTTTCTCCCTCTTTCTGTTTTCACTCTTCTTTCTTTTTTCTGTGTCGTCTCCTTTTTCTTTTCTTTTTCATCACTTTCTCTGTTTCTTCCTCTTTCTGTTTTCACTCTTCTTTCTTTTTTCTATGTCGTCTCCCTTTTCTTTTCTTTTTCATCACTTTCCCTGTTTCTCCCTCTTTCTGTTTTCACTCCTCTTTCTTTTTTCTGTGTCGTCTTCTTTTTCTTTCTTTCTCATCACTTTCTCTGTTTCTCCCTCTTTCTTGTTTAATTCTTCTTTCTTTTTTCTATGTCATCTCCCTTTTCTTTTCTTTTTCATCACTTTCCCTGTTTCTCCCTCTTTCTGTTTTCACTCTTCTTTCTTTTTTCTGTGTCGTCTTATTTTTCTTTCTTTCTCATCACTTTCTCTGTTTCGACCTCTTTCTTGTTTCATCTTCTTTCTTTTTTCTATGTCGTCTCCTTTTTCTTTTCTTTTTCATCATTTTCTCTGTTTCTTCCTCTTTCTGTTTTCACTCTTCTTTCTTTTTTTATGTCGTCTCCCTTTTCTTTTCTTTTTCATCACTTTCTCTGTTTCTTCCTCTTTCTTGTTTCATCCTTCTTTCTTTTTTCTATGTCGTCTCCTCTTTCTTTTCTTTTTCATCACTTTCCCTGTTTCTCCCTCTTTCTTGTTTCATCCTTCTTTCTTTTTTCTATGTCGTCTTCTTTTTCTTTTCTTTTTCATCACTTTCTCTGTTTCTCCCTCTTTCTTGTTTCATTCTTCTTTCCTTTTTCTATGTCGTCTCCTTTTTCTTTTCTTTTTCATCACTTTCTCTGTTTCTTCCTCTTTCTTGTTTCATCCTTCTTTCTTTTTTCTATGTCGTCTCCTCTTTCTTTTCTTTTTCATCACTTTCTCTGTTTCTTCCTCTTTCTTGTTTCATTCTTCTTTCTTTTTTCTATGTCGTCTCCTTTTTCTTTTCTTTTTCATCACTTTCTCTGTTTCTTCCTCTTTCTTGTTTCATCCTTCTTTCTTTTTTCTATGTCGTCTCCTCTTTCTTTTCTTTTTCATCACTTTCTCTGTTTCTTCCTCTTGCTTGTTTCATCCTTCTTTCTTTTTTCTATGTCGTCTCCTTTTTCTTTTCTTTTTCATCACTTTCTCTGTTTCTCCCTCTTTCTTGTTTCATCCTTCTTTCTTTTTTCTATGTCGTCTCCTTTTTCTTTTCTTTTTCATCACTTTCTCTGTTTCTCCCTCTTTCTTGTTTCATTCTTCTTTTTTTTTTCTATGTCGTCTCCTTTTTCTTTTCTTTTTCATCACTTTCTCTGTTTCTCCCTCTTTCTTGTTTCATCCTTCTTTCTTTTTTCTATGTCGTCTACTCTTTCTTTTCTTTTTCATCACTTTCCCTGTTTCTCCCTCTTTCTTGTTTCATTCTTCTTTCTTTTTTCTATGTCCTCTCCTTTTTCTTTTCTTTTTCATCACTTTCCCTGTTTCTCCCTCTTTCTTGTTTCATTCTTCTTTCCTTTTTCTATGTCGTCTCCTTTTTCTTTTCTTTTTCATCACTTTCTCTGTTTCTCCCTCTTTCTTGTTTCATTCTTCTTTCCTTTTTCTATGTCGTCTCCTTTTTCTTTTCTTTTTCATCACTTTCCCTGTTTCTCCCTCTTTCTGGTTTCATTCTTCTTTGTTTTTTCTATGTCGTCTCCTTTTTCTTTTCTTTTTCATCACTTTCTCTGTTTCTCCCTCTTTCTTGTTTCATTCTTCTTTCTTTTTTCTATGTCGACTCCTCTTTCTTTTCTTTTTCATCACTTTCTCTGTTTCTTCCTCTTTCTTGTTTCATCCTTCTTTCTTTTTTCTATGTCGTCTCCTCTTTCTTTTCTTTTTCATCACTTTCCCTGTTTCTCCCTCTTTCTTGTTTCATTCTTCTTTCTTTTTTCTATGTCGTCTCCTCTTTCTTTTCTTTTTCATCACTTTCTCTGTTTCTTCCTCTTTCTTGTTTCATCCTTCTTTCTTTTTTCTATGTCGTCTCCTCTTTCTTTTCTTTTTCATCACTTTCCCTGTTTCTCCCTCTTTCTTGTTTCATTCTTCTTTCTTTTTTCTATGTCGTCTTCTTTTTCTTTTCTTTTTCATCACTTTCTCTGTTTCTCCCTCTTTCTTGTTTCATTCTTCTTTCCTTTTTCTATGTCGTCTCCTTTTTCTTTTCTTTTTCATCACTTTCTCTGTTTCTCCCTCTTTCTTGTTTCATCCTTCTTTCTTTTTTCTATGTCGTCTCCTCTTTCTTTTCTTTTTCATCACTTTCCCTGTTTCTCCCTCTTTCTTGTTTCATTCTTCTTTCTTTTTTCTATGTCGTCTCCTCTTTCTTTTCTTTTTCATCACTTTCTCTGTTTCTCCCTCTTTCTTGTTTCATTCTTCTTTCCTTTTTCTATGTCGTGTCCTTTTTCTTTTCTTTTTCATCACTTTCCCTGTTTCTCCCTCTTTCTGGTTTCATTCTTCTTTGTTTTTTCTATGTCGTCTCCTTTTTCTTTTCTTTTTCATCACTTTCCCTGTTTCTCCCTCTTTCTGGTTTCATTCTTCTTTGTTTTTTCTATGTCGTCTCCTTTTTCTTTTCTTTTTCATCACTTTCTCTGTTTCTCCCTCTTTCTTGTTTCATTCTTCTTTCTTTTTTCTATGTCGTCTCCTCTTTCTTTTCTTTTTCATCACTTTCTCTGTTTCTTCCTCTTTCTTGTTTCATCCTTCTTTCTTTTTTCTATGTCGTCTCCTCTTTCTTTTCTTTTTCATCACTTTCCCTGTTTCTCCCTCTTTCTTGTTTCATTCTTCTTTCTTTTTTCTATGTCGTCTCCTCTTTCTTTTCTTTTTCATCACTTTCTCTGTTTCTTCCTCTTTCTTGTTTCATCCTTCTTTCTTTTTTCTATGTCGTCTCCTCTTTCTTTTCTTTTTCATCACTTTCCCTGTTTCTCCCTCTTTCTTGTTTCATTCTTCTTTCTTTTTTCTATGTCGTCTTCTTTTTCTTTTCTTTTTCATCACTTTCTCTGTTTCTCCCTCTTTCTTGTTTCATTCTTCTTTCCTTTTTCTATGTCGTCTCCTTTTTCTTTTCTTTTTCATCACTTTCTCTGTTTCTCCCTCTTTCTTGTTTCATTCTTCTTTCCTTTTTCTATGTCGTCTCCTCTTTCTTTTCTTTTTCATCACTTTCCCTGTTTCTCCCTCTTTCTTGTTTCATTCTTCTTTCTTTTTTCTATGTCGTCTTCTTTTTCTTTTCTTTTTCATCACTTTCTCTGTTTCTCCCTCTTTCTTGTTTCATCCTTCTTTCTTTTTTCTATGTCGTCTCCTCTTTCTTTTCTTTTTCATCACTTTCCCTGTTTCTCCCTCTTTCTTGTTTCATTCTTCTTTCTTTTTTCTATGTCGTCTCCTCTTTCTTTTCTTTTTCATCACTTTCTCTGTTTCTTCCTCTTTCTTGTTTCATCCTTCTTTCTTTTTTCTATGTCGTCTCCTCTTTCTTTTCTTTTTCATCACTTTCCCTGTTTCTCCCTCTTTCTTGTTTCATTCTTCTTTCTTTTTTCTATGTCGTCTCCTCTTTCTTTTCTTTTTCATCACTTTCTCTGTTTCTTCCTCTTTCTTGTTTCATCCTTCTTTCTTTTTTCTATGTCGTCTCCTCTTTCTTTTCTTTTTCATCACTTTCCCTGTTTCTCCCTCTTTCTTGTTTCATTCTTCTTTCTTTTTTCTATGTCGTCTCCTCTTTCTTTTCTTTTTCATCACTTTCTCTGTTTCTTCCTCTTTCTTGTTTCATCCTTCTTTCTTTTTTCTATGTCGTCTCCTCTTTCTTTTCTTTTTCATCACTTTCCCTGTTTCTCCCTCTTTCTTGTTTCATTCTTCTTTCTTTTTTCTATGTCGTCTTCTTTTTCTTTTCTTTTTCATCACTTTCTCTGTTTCTCCCTCTTTCTTGTTTCATTCTTCTTTCCTTTTTCTATGTCGTCTCCTTTTTCTTTTCTTTTTCATCACTTTCTCTGTTTCTCCCTCTTTCTTGTTTCATTCTTCTTTCCTTTTTCTATGTCGTCTCCTTTTTCTTTTCTTTTTCATCACTTTCCCTGTTTCTCCCTCTTTCTGTTTTCACTCTTCTTTCTTTTTTCTATGTCGTCTCCCTTTTCTTTTCTTTTTCATCACTTTCCCTGTTTCTCCCTCTTTCTGTTTTCACTCTTCTTTCTTTTTTCTGTGTCGTCTCCTTTTTCTTTTCTTTTTCATCACTTTCTCTGTTTCTTCCTCTTTCTGTTTTCACTCTTCTTTCTTTTTTCTATGTCGTCTCCCTTTTCTTTTCTTTTTCATCACTTTCCCTGTTTCTCCCTCTTTCTGTTTTCACTCTTCTTTCTTTTTTCTGTGTCGTCTTCTTTTTCTTTCTTTCTCATCACTTTCTCTGTTTCTCCCTCTTTCTTGTTTAATTCTTCTTTCTTTTTTCTATGTCATCTCCCTTTTCTTTTCTTTTTCATCACTTTCCCTGTTTCTCCCTCTTTCTGTTTTCACTCTTCTTTCTTTTTTCTGTGTCGTCTTATTTTTCTTTCTTTCTCATCACTTTCTCTGTTTCGACCTCTTTCTTGTTTCACTCTTCTTTCTTTTTTCTATGTCGTCTCCTTTTTCTTTTCTTTTTCATCATTTTCTCTGTTTCTTCCTCTTTCTGTTTTCACTCTTCTTTCTTTTTTTATGTCGTCTCCCTTTTCTTTTCTTTTTCATCACTTTCTCTGTTTCTTCCTCTTTCTTGTTTCATCCTTCTTTCTTTTTTCTATGTCGTCTCCTCTTTCTTTTCTTTTTCATCACTTTCCCTGTTTCTCCCTCTTTCTTGTTTCATCCTTCTTTCTTTTTTCTATGTCGTCTTCTTTTTCTTTTCTTTTTCATCACTTTCTCTGTTTCTCCCTCTTTCTTGTTTCATTCTTCTTTCCTTTTTCTATGTCGTCTCCTTTTTCTTTTCTTTTTCATCACTTTCTCTGTTTCTTCCTCTTTCTTGTTTCATCCTTCTTTCTTTTTTCTATGTCGTCTCCTCTTTCTTTTCTTTTTCATCACTTTCTCTGTTTCTTCCTCTTTCTTGTTTCATTCTTCTTTCTTTTTTCTATGTCGTCTCCTTTTTCTTTTCTTTTTCATCACTTTCTCTGTTTCTTCCTCTTTCTTGTTTCATCCTTCTTTCTTTTTTCTATGTCGTCTCCTCTTTCTTTTCTTTTTCATCACTTTCTCTGTTTCTTCCTCTTTCTTGTTTCATCCTTCTTTCTTTTTTCTATGTCGTCTCCTTTTTCTTTTCTTTTTCATCACTTTCTCTGTTTCTCCCTCTTTCTTGTTTCATCCTTCTTTCTTTTTTCTATGTCGTCTCCTTTTTCTTTTCTTTTTCATCACTTTCTCTGTTTCTCCCTCTTTCTTGTTTCATTCTTCTTTCTTTTTTCTATGTCGTCTCCTTTTTCTTTTCTTTTTCATCACTTTCTCTGTTTCTCCCTCTTTCTTGTTTCATCCTTCTTTCTTTTTTCTATGTCGTCTCCTCTTTCTTTTCTTTTTCATCACTTTCCCTGTTTCTCCCTCTTTCTTGTTTCATTCTTCTTTCTTTTTTCTATGTCGTCTCCTTTTTCTTTTCTTTTTCATCACTTTCCCTGTTTCTCCCTCTTTCTTGTTTCATTCTTCTTTCCTTTTTCTATGTCGTCTCCTTTTTCTTTTCTTTTTCATCACTTTCTCTGTTTCTCCCTCTTTCTTGTTTCATTCTTCTTTCCTTTTTCTATGTCGTCTCCTTTTTCTTTTCTTTTTCATCACTTTCCCTGTTTCTCCCTCTTTCTGGTTTCATTCTTCTTTGTTTTTTCTATGTCGTCTCCTTTTTCTTTTCTTTTTCATCACTTTCTCTGTTTCTCCCTCTTTCTTGTTTCATCCTTCTTTCTTTTTTCTATGTCGTCTCCTCTTTCTTTTCTTTTTCATCACTTTCCCTGTTTCTCCCTCTTTCTTGTTTCATTCTTCTTTCTTTTTTCTATGTCGTCTCCTCTTTCTTTTCTTTTTCATCACTTTCTCTGTTTCTTCCTCTTTCTTGTTTCATCCTTCTTTCTTTTTTCTATGTCGTCTCCTCTTTCTTTTCTTTTTCATCACTTTCCCTGTTTCTCCCTCTTTCTTGTTTCATTCTTCTTTCTTTTTTCTATGTCGTCTACTCTTTCTTTTCTTTTTCATCACTTTCTCTGTTTCTTCCTCTTTCTTGTTTCATCCTTCTTTCTTTTTTCTATGTCGTCTCCTCTTTCTTTTCTTTTTCATCACTTTCCCTGTTTCTCCCTCTTTCTTGTTTCATTCTTCTTTCTTTTTTCTATGTCGTCTTCTTTTTCTTTTCTTTTTCATCACTTTCTCTGTTTCTCCCTCTTTCTTGTTTCATTCTTCTTTCCTTTTTCTATGTCGTCTCCTTTTTCTTTTCTTTTTCATCACTTTCTCTGTTTCTCCCTCTTTCTTGTTTCATTCTTCTTTCCTTTTTCTATGTCGTCTCCTTTTTCTTTTCTTTTTCATCACTTTCCCTGTTTCTCCCTCTTTCTGTTTTCACTCTTTTTTCTTTTTTCTATGTCGTCTCCCTTTTCTTTTCTTTTTCATCACTTTCCCTGTTTCTCCCTCTTTCTGTTTTCACTCTTCTTTCTTTTTTCTGTGTCGTCTCCTTTTTCTTTTCTTTTTCATCACTTTCTCTGTTTCTTCCTCTTTCTGTTTTCACTCTTCTTTCTTTTTTCTATGTCGTCTCCCTTTTCTTTTCTTTTTCATCACTTTCCCTGTTTCTCCCTCTTTCTGTTTTCACTCTTCTTTCTTTTTTCTGTGTCGTCTTCTTTTTCTTTCTTTCTCATCACTTTCTCTGTTTCTCCCTCTTTCTTGTTTAATTCTTCTTTCTTTTTTCTATGTCATCTCCCTTTTCTTTTCTTTTTCATCACTTTCCCTGTTTCTCCCTCTTTCTGTTTTCCCTCTTCTTTCTTTTTTCTGTGTCGTCTTATTTTTCTTTCTTTCTCATCACTTTCTCTGTTTCGACCTCTTTCTTGTTTCACTCTTCTTTCTTTTTTCTATGTCGTCTCCTTTTTCTTTTCTTTTTCATCATTTTCTCTGTTTCTTCCTCTTTCTGTTTTCACTCTTCTTTCTTTTTTTATGTCGTCTCCCTTTTCTTTTCTTTTTCATCACTTTCCCTGTTTCTCCCTCTTTCTGTTTTCACTCTTCTTTCTTTTTTCTGTGTCGTCTTCTTTTTCTTTCTTTCTCATCACTTTCTCTGTTTCTCCCTCTTTCTTGTTTCATTCTTCTTTCTTTTTTCTGTGTCGTCTTCTTTTTCTTTCTTTCTTTTTCATCACTTTCTCTGTTTCTCCCTCTTTCTTGTTTCATTCTTCTTTCTTTTTTCTATGTCGTCTCCTTTTATCTTTTCTTTTTCATCACTTTCTCTGTTTCTCCCTCTTTCTGGTTTCACTCTTCTTTCTTTTTTCTATTTCGTCTCCTTTTTTCTTTTCTTTCTCATCACCTTGTCTATGTTTCTTCCTTTTTCTGACTTCACTCTTCTTTCTTTTTTCTATTTCGACCCCTTTCGTTTTACTTTCTTCTACCTTTCTATATATTAATTATCCCTTCCGGTTTCTCTAGTTTTTCTTCTTTTCAGTCCCCCAACCTTTTTCTTTTTATTTCTTTCTTTTGCATTTATTTTCTGCAGTCTTTTGTATTTTTCTAGTTGTTTTTCGCCCTTACATTCCTTCACCCTCTTTATTTCCTTCCCCACGTTCAGTCATCTTTATTTCTTTCCTCTCTATCATCTGTCCTTTCTTCTTTCTTTTCACTTTCCTCTTTCTTTTTCATATTATTTCAACATTTCTCTCTTCATTCTTTACACTATTTTTTTGGGTCTATTCTTTTTTCCTTTTCTTTCTTTCTTTCTTTCTTTCTTTTTTTCTTTCTTTCTTTCTTTCTTCCACTTATTGTTTAACGTTCCTGCTTTCCTTTCATTCCCCCCAATTTCTTTTTATCTATTTTTCCTTGCCTTCTTTCTTCTTCTCCCATTATTTCAGCTATCTTTATTTCTGATCTGTTTTCTACGTATCTTGTAAACTTCTTTTGACATTTCTTTTTTCATTTCCTTCATCTTTTTCTTCTTTTCATTCAACTTACCTTCATTTCATCCCTTCCTTATAATTCTTCTTTCTTTCTTTCTTTCTTTCTTTCTTTCTTTCTTTCTTTCTTTGCTATCTTTATTTCATCCATTGGTTCTTTTCTTCCTTCTACTTATACCTTTTATTTTCCTTCCTTCCTTCCTTCCTTCCAGCTTTGATATCTTTCTTGTTTAGGTCATTTTATTTTGTACTTTCTTTAGATTCCACTCTTCTTTTCTTCTATTCACATTTTTTAAATTTACCGTTTCTTTTTCCTTTCTTCCTATTTTTTCCGAAACTTTCTTTCTTTCTTTCTTTCTTTCTTTCTTCCTTTCTTTCTTTCTTTCTTTCTTTCTTTCTTCTAAACACCTTCAGAAGCTCAAAACTGAACAGTGAATCAAAGATTTTGCAGCACTAAATTTTGAATTAGTTGTGCCACCCTAACTTGAAAATCAACATTCAAAAATTTTGACAAACGTTCGAAAACCGACCATTACCATCGATGTTAAATATGTAGCTGTCTAAACTTCAAGAAAAGCATTTATATATCTATTTTAATCTAGTCTGGCACAAGTCTACACCGAGAAGCATCCAGTATGAGTCAAACTTTTTTTAGAAAGACTAGCCGGCTAGCTATAACAATAACGACTTTAAATAATTCTCTCTCAGTATTTAGTGATTAATGCCCCACCTGATTTCGAAAATAAGCCATAATTTCGAATTCCTCTCATTACGGTCGTTCAGTATCGCTACCCCGTTGGGATACAGGTACAGCCTAACCTTTTTTACCCAACAATTTGCTCTGTGTTGGACTAAACTAACCTTCTTAAACATCCTCATTCACCTTCTTTCTCTTCCATGTCCTACTGACCCCCCCATTCCCCACTGTTAACCTTTCTTCCGTCTCTACCACTTATTCTTTCTTATTCTCACTGTTTCTTCAATGCGCTTCATTTATCGATAGAGCCGGTGACAATATCGAATGGGCTTCGAATAATCAATCACTCCGTTCTGCTATCAGGAATTGTTGTGGCAGTACCAATATCACAAATGCCACCAACTATTGTAGAAGCGGAATTATCAGTTTCAATAGTATTAGCAGCAGCGGCAACAGCACCAGCAACTACTGCTACGGCTGCCTATTGTCACCTTTACTTAAACGATAAGAATACTTGTAGTTATTCTGATGTTAGAGCAATAACGCTTGGGATTTGCCTGACAGTTATGGTGGTTTTGGTTGCTTTAGAATGTGTTTAATATCAGTTGTTTACTAAAGTTCTGAGATGAAGCATTTTTCTTGTTCCTGACTCTCAGTGGTTAACAATTTTCGATATATATATATATATATATATATACTAATTTACTACCTACCAGCATTTACGGTGACAAAGAAAAAGAAAAAAACGCCAGAATTCAGAGATAACAATATATCTCGAATCACTGCCCGGGGAAAAAAGAAAAAGGTTATCGGGAGAAAAAAAAAAAAAAAAAAAAGAAAAGTCCAACCTTGTGACACCAATCGAAAAAAAATCAAGAGATACGCAATTAGTTGGTCAAAAGAACAAAAACCCACCACAAAATGCTGTGATGCTACAATTACAAAGAGTGCTCAATACTAGGTAGAGCAAATTACAAAAATTAATTCGCGAGTCGGGACTATCCTACTTCAGTTTCACCTAAAACGGTTCCTCAGGGTACCTAATACCGACTAGAGAATTAATTTATATGTATATATATATATATATATATATATTGTCATCCACAGACAGACTGTTTCTTTGTATCACAACTTTTCAGTGTGGCTAGATTCCCGAAGCTGGGATCGAAACCACACTGACTCAAACGCCAATCCGAGAATCTACTTCTCAGCCACGACACTTTTCTAAATGTAGTCGGAATATCTAAGATGAATAACTTGAATAGTTACATTTTGATTGATTGATAGATAGATTTTAACAGCATGTCAAACTTTCTTGGGTCATTTTATGCCAAGAGGTTAGGGAATCACATTCATATTTACATTTTTGGGTATTATCTTTTTTTTTCTTTTTTGCACTCAGTTATATAATATCAGGTAATCCTATCAAATGTAAATGATTTGCAACCGGAGACTGATCAATTTAACCCATACATGAGACTCAAACAGATACTGCTACTTCGGGTAAGAGTGGACCTTGGAATAATGCTAATGAATGGCTACTTCACACATTTCCAGATCTTCAGAATTAGCACATCCTCAAGGAAGGCAAAGTCAGTGAAAAAAATGATACCATTGCGTGGACTGACAACAAACTGGCCTATGATAAGGTCCCGCCATTCTGGATCATTGATTGCCAGAAAATATACAAGATATCCAACAAAATCATAAAATTCATGATAGAAACCATGAAAAACTGGAAAGTGGAATTGACAGCAGGAGGAAACAATTTACTAGGAGTGAGCATCTTGAGAGGCATCTTCCAGGGAGATGAGTTTTCGCCTTTACGATTTGTAACAAAAATAATGTCTCTTAATAACGCACTTAAAATGCACTGGGGGCTACAAATTTACGAAATCGCAAGAAAAGATATGTAATATGAATAAAAATATGGATATGGACAACATCAAGCTGTTAGCAAAAAAAAAAAAAATGGAGACTATGATACAAACAATAAGAATATGCAGTCAGGATATAGGAATCGAATTTGGCATAGAAACATGTACCATTCTGAGAGTGAAAGGGTGGTAAAAGACAAATAACGGACGGTATAAAACTGCCAAATCAAGAAAGAATCGGAACGCTTCGAGAAAAGGAAACTTACAAGTACTTGCAAATATTAGAAACAAAAACTATCAAACTCGCTGAGATGAAAGAAAATAAATAAGAAAAGAGTATCTCAGATGACCGAGAAAATTTCTGGAAACCAAACTCAGCAGGAGAAATCTCATCAAAGCGAAAAAAAAGAGCAGTCCTCCTTGTAAGATACTCGGAATCATTCTTAAAGGGAGGAACCTAGACTAATGGACCAGTAAACAAGAGAGTTGATGACGATGCACAAGGAGTTACAGCAGAGAGATGACATAGACAATTTACTGCACGATATTTCGACCAACAAACTGGCGAAATTTCTGATGAGAAGACCTGGACACGGCTACGAAAAGGAAACGTTCAAAGCTCAACAAAATCTCTTATAATAACAACACAAAAATGCCGTAAGGATCAATTATATTGAAGCGAAAATTGATTATACGCAACAGTAAAGCAAGTGTAGATTATGTAGTGAAACAATTAATAAAACCGTAAGAGAATGTAGTAAACTTACGCAAAGGGAGTAAAAGATTTGACACAACTGGTTGGGTTGGGGGAAGTGATCCACTGGGAACTGAACAAGATATCGGGATCTGACAGTAAGAATAACACACCAGAATTTGTACTTGAGAATAAGACTCATACAATTCTTAGGGATTTTGAGATACAAACGGATCACCAGCCAAAAGAGCTGATCAAGTGATGACCTAATCCAAGACAGAAGAGCAGACCTAGTGATGACCTAATTCCAGCCAGAAGATTAGACCAAGTGATGACCTAATCCTAACCAGAAGAGCAGACCTAGAGATGACCTAATCCTAGCCAGAAGAGCTGACCTAGTGATGGCCTAATCCCAGGCTGAAGAGCAGACCTGGTGATGACCTAATGAAAGCCAGAAGATCAGACTTAGTGATTACCTAATCCCAGCCAGAAGAGCAGACCTTGTGATGACATAATCCTAACCAGAAGAGCAGGCTGAGTGATGACCTAATCCCAGCCAGAAGAGCCGACAGAGTGATGACCTAATCCTAGCCAGAAGAATAATCCTAGTGATGACCTAATCCCAGACAGAAGAGCAGACTTGGCGATGTCCTAATCCCAGCCAGATGAGCATACCTAGTTATGACCTAATCCTAGCCAGCAGAGCAGAGCTAGTGATGACCTAATCCCAGCCAGAAGATCAGACCAAGTGATGACCTAATCCAAGCCAGAAGAGCAGACCGAGTGATAACCTAATCCAAGTCAGAAGAGCAGACCTAATGATGACATAATCCTAGTCAGAAGATCAGACCAAGTGATGACCTAATCCCAGACAGAAGAGCAGACCTAGTGATGACCTAATCCAAGCCAGAAGATCAGACCAAGTGATGATCTAATCCCAGCCAGAAGAGCCGACCGACTGATGACCTAATCCTTAGCCAGATGAACAATCCTAGTGATGACCTAATCCCAGGCAGAAGAGCAGATGGAGTGATGATTAACAAAGGAGAAAATTGATTTTGAGTGTAATTTGCCGTTCCAGTGGTCGACAGAGTGTAAATCAAAGCAAAAGAAAAGAGTGCCAATTAGGTCGACTTTGACAGAGAACTAAGAAAGATTTAAATATGAGGGTGATAGTGATACCAATTGTAACAGGCGTGCTTGGAACGGTCTCCAAATAATTGGTTAGGGGACTAGTATAGTTGAAAATCGGAGGACGAATCGACACCATTCAGACCAATGTGGAGCACAAAGTGAAAAATAAAAGAAAGCGAAAACAGAGACAAGTACTTGAACCTTGCCTAAGAACTTTAAAAGCTATGGAACATGAATGTGATGGGGGATACAGATTGTAATTAGTGCAAATGGAACGATTGCTAAAGACTTGGTAAGGGAGCTGGAAGAGTTGGAAATCGGCGGATGAGCCGAGACTATCTAAATTGCAGCATTGGTACGATCGGCCAAAATACTGAAAAAAAGTCTGGAAGACCTGAAGTGACTTACTGTCACTCAGACTCCAGAGAAAAATCCTCTGCGGAAGCTGGTTGAAAAATGTCACGAGGAGAAATAATAAAAACTCGAGGAATACAATATAAAGAATTTAGGAAGACTATTGTTCTGATGAGTAGAGTGTTCACCAGTGGTCAGGGAGACCGGGGTTCAATCCCAGATCGAGTCTTACCAAAGACTCAAAAAATGGTACTTGATGCCACCTTGCTTAACACTCAGCATTATAAGGTAAGGATCAAGGGTAAAGTGGAGCAATCCAGGACTGGAGTAGCGCCCACCCCTACAACTCGGTGTAGTAGCTATTGAAAATTGAGCCTTTAGGTCACCCTTGACTACGGTCGCCAACTTTACTTTAGTTGCAGCAGCCAGTCACAGCAATGGGAACATAAGTTTAAACAGATTTTCCACAAAAACTGTGAAGCTGAAATCGGAAGAAAAACAACTGTATGGTTAGTTAAATGGACAAAAATGGCGAGATTGCACACTATGATATTGATATGGCCAAGAAGTGAAAATCTCGTGTAAGAAACAAAACCCTTTTGATTGCAGCACAAAATAATGCCATAAGTTCTTATTACATCGAGTCGAAAATTGAAAATACGCAACAGAATAGCAAGTGTAGATAGAGAGGAAACTGTTAATCACTTGATAAACGAAGGTAGTAAGTAAATATTTGAGGAATACAAGACTAGGCACGACTGGGTGGAAATGGTGACTCACCTGGAATTGTGCAAAATTGAACTTTACAACAAAATGACATATGTTCAAACCAGAATCCAATCAACCGAATCAGATGCTTAAAATTCTCTTAATCCTGGCCAGAAGGCTGGACCTAGTGCTATTTATCAAGGAGAAAATAATTTGTCATCTAGTAAATTTTGCTGTTCCTGTAGATCATAAAGTAAACATGATAAAAAGCGAGAAGATAAACCAATACGGTGACGGTGATACCAATAGTAGTTGGCACACTTGGAACTTAAAGGCTTGGAAAAATACCGAAATAATTAAAGATCAGAGGAAGGATGAAGACTTTACAGATCACTGCAAAGGTAAGATCTATTAAAATAGAGAAAAGTCCAAGAGACCTAAGAAGACTTGCTGTCACTCAGATTCCAGTGAAAGCCCTCCAGCTAACACTGATGGAAAAAATCTAATAATAATAATAACAAGAAGAAGAAGAAGAAGAAGAAGAAGAAGAAGAAGAAGAAACTGAATTGTCTCCTAAGTGTCTGGTTGCCTAGTCCTAAGTCTAAGATGTAAAGATAGGAATTGTAAAATAAGTCACAATATTCATTGGAAAATATGTAAATATCATAAAATAGTAAAAAATTAGAAAAATGGTATTAATATCAAGAATCCATAACTGAAACCAATGGAGCTACTGTTCGGACAGTAAAGTCCAAGAAACAGTAGCTCCATTGGTTTCAGTTATTGGTTCTGGACAGTCTCTGAATGTCACTAGGCTGGGACACACCTCGGTCGGCCGTGTTGGTCGGTACACGGATCTGGTCGGGTGTGTTTTGGCACGGCTGACAGGTTTGCCTTGACCGGCATCCTTGAGCCTCAGGGGGCCGTACCCTCAGGTTTTAACCCTCCTCGGAGGGGTTATCTTTATCACCAGGCGCCTGAGGTGTCTCTTTTTAGGGGAATGCCGACGGGGCCCGAGACATTTTTGGGAATGCCAGGCTTGTCTAGGCTTCGTGCCTTGCGCCATATTCGTCCGGCTGGTGGGACGGAAGACAAATACCGACTTTGCAGTTCGAACTGGTAGGAAAACAGTCATTGCCCAGACATTAAGTTTAAGGACTATAAAAGGAAAACTTCTGATTGATATGTCAGTGCCAACAGATAGCATATCTGTCAAAGACCATAATGAAAGAAGTGGATAGAAAAACCTGGAAATAGACATTGAAATCTCTTCCACTTTAAATCTACCACCGTGCCTGTAATAGTAAGAGCACTGGCAAGTAAGTGATAGTTAAACACATTAAGATACCAAGCAGTTTCAGCCTATTTGAAATGCAAAAAATACACTTTGTGTGACTACTCCTTTCCTGAGGAGAGCAGTTCTAATATGACAGAAAAATATAACTTAAAAGAGAGAAAAATTAATGCATAAATACTCACTACCTACTTTCACCCTGGGCCTTGGGGAAGACCTGGTCAAGTATACAACAAAAACCGAAAGTAAAGCTGAAAATAATAATAATGATAGTGCTGTCCCTCTCGTAAGATACTCGGGATTATTCTTAAAGGGAACGAGGGAAGAACTTAAACAAACGGACCAGAGAAAAAGAAAACTCATGACAATGCATAAGGCCTTACATCCCAGATATGATGTCGACAGACTGTGGTTGTCAAGAAAAGAAAAAGAAAAAGGACTTTCCAGCATTCAAGAAAGCGTCGATTCATCGATATGAAGACTTGAAGACTACATACAAAAGTGCTGAGGAAGACTGATTGCAGTGAATAGAAACAATACAGTCAGCACAAACAACAACAGAACAAACATAACTGGAAAACAAAAAAATGGGAAGAAAAACAACTGTATGGATATTTCAAGCGATAAACAAGAAAAATCTCATACGAGAAAATTTGGACAAAGCTGGCTTGAATTCAGTGTCTTGCTTTTTAGATCAGTTCCATGAGTAAGATTAAATAGTCAAGTCTGCCCTACTATCATGGAGAAATAGTTGGATTCACACCTTTTCATTGGTATTAGCGCTATCTTAAATACAATCGACTTGGCCCAGGATTTGAATTCGGGTACGTATTTACCCAACTCCTTCGCTAGGAGCAGTAGGGACATTTTTTAGGCAGAGTACAGCTGGTTTAAATGCAGAGTTTCCATTCTCTTAGACTGGTTGCTAGACAAGGCTAAAGAAACTTATCTACTCAACTATTTACCTATAAAACTGTGGGGAGAAGGGAAGGATGTATAACTTTCTCAAGGGTGTAAGCGCTATGCGCAATGCGACCAGCCTCGGTCAAGATTTGAACGCAATAGCATAGTTCATTTCTTAAAACAATAACCTCGAGCGCCTCCTATCACAGTAATAAGTATAGAAATTTAGGTAGCCAATATATCTAGGTAACGCATTTACACCTACTGATTCACAGCTTTCGTTGAAGTCACGCTGAAAACATCGGTTCCTGTCAGATCATTGAGTTTAAGCAGAAATGAGCTTGCTCACTAATTATTTAAGTAGGTGACCACTTAGAAACACAAGGTAGTGTAAGCAGTCTTTGGCCTGTGTGTCGGTCTTAGCAAAGCTTAGTAAATAGCAACAGTTAATAGCTCACGATCTATTGATGTTAGCAATAATATCAGTTTGCTAATTGTTTTATGTCCCTTTCGTTTAGTGTTATTGATTGGTGAATCTTTTTCTAGTTTGCCTTTGGAATTTATTCAAAGATATCACTGAGATCAGATTACAATTGAACGAAAATACGTTTCATTTCTCATAATATTTTACCTTAAAGATCTTAAAAACTGGCTGATTCACTTGTCTCTATTTTACCTAATAATTTATAATTGGTATCTAATTCAATTTGATTGGTTGCTGGTTGTTTAGGTTTTATGCCATATCAACCTTTGGAGGTTATTTAACGCTAAATCAATTTTTATTCAAATAATCAGTTCTATTTCAAACAATTTAGTTTAGCTAGAGTACACAGTTTAATTGTCAAAAATATTTCTATTTCAAGCTATTCAGTTTATTCAAACAGTTCTAATTCAGTTAATTCAGTTTGATATAAGTACAGTTTTTTACACAGTTAAATGTAAAAACTGTTCTATATTAAACAATTCAGTTTGGTATAAGAACAGTTTCAATGTCAAAAAACAGTTCCATTTCAAATAATTCAGTTTAGCATAAGCACAGAGTTTAAATGTAAGTACGGTTTAGTTGTCAAAAACATTTCTATTTCAAGCTATTTATTTAGTCAAACAATTCATTCTAGCATAAGTATGCCGTTAGTTTTATTTAACCCACACCACACCAGGCTAGAGTGGACCTGGGAGCGATGGCAATAAATGGGTACTCCGAATACCCCAAAGCTTCAGCCTTACTGGAACCTCACCATCAGATTGTTTTGTGGCATATGCAGGACACTCGTTGCGGGGATTTTACTCCTCTGCTGAGGTGTAGTCGGTGTATTCTACAGCCCCAACCGACTGGGCAATACACAGAGTCCAATGTCAAAGCAGTTTTATTTCAGATAATTCAGTTTAGCATAAGTACACAGTTTAGACGTCAAAACAGTTCTATTTCGAGCAATTCAGATTAGCATAAGTACGCAGTTTAAATGTCAAAACAGTACTATTTCAAACAATTTTAAACAATTCAATTTTAAATTGCATAAATACGTAGTTTGACTGCAAAAATCTGTATAGTGAAGGAAGCACGGTTTAGTTCTATTTGACCCATTGATAGAATCCGATCATGTGCTTCCACTCTGGGCCAGAGTGGACCTGGGAGCGATGGCAATAAAGGGGTACTCCGCATTCCCCAAAGCCCCAACATAACTGGAACCTCACCATCAGATTGATTAGCGTTATATCCAGGACACTAATTGCGTGGGGGGTCTTACCCCTCTGCAGAGGTGCAGTCGATGTATTCTACAGCCCCAGCTTACTGGGCAAAGTTCAATTAGGTTTTACCGTTTAGCTGATATATATATATATATATATATATATATATATATATATATATATATATGTGTGTGTGTGTGTGTGTGTGTGTGTGTGTGTGTGTGTGTGTGTGTGTGTGTGTATGTGTGTGTGTGTAAAATTCGTGCTAATACAAGAATTTTAATAGCGGCTCAACTCACTGTTTGAAACTATTTTTCTCTTTCGTAAGCATGTTGTTCGATAAATCTCATTGGAAAGAAAAAAGTGCTCAAAACACCAATGCGTTAACCTTAAAAGTGACTCAGCATTTAGGACGCATGATTAGAGCAAAGGTTATCCTCGTGAGAAATTGAATCATTGAGACAAGTTTAAATCTTGTTTGTGTTTGTGTAACTCTTTGATTTAATACTTACAAGAAAAAAAAAAAAGAACCATGGATCTGACAGTTCTATCTTAGCTATGTATAGATATTAGGCCATACTGGGCTATTTCACCTTGAGATGACAACTGGACTTGGAGAAAGAGGAGTCTGAATTTAAACTTGCTATACTCTGCTAAGATTTGAGTTTTTGTTGCATACTGTGCAACAAAAACATGCACTAAATGTATCCTTTTGAATAACTAATGTTTTATTTTGCCTTAATAGTTGAGAGAGTAATTTTGAAGTTGCTCCTTTTTCAAAGAAATCATTTGTGATCGGTTCTTTAAAGTCCGGTGTAACCTGTTTGGTTTTGCACCATTTTAAATTGACTTAAAACCAAAATTTTTGCTGGATTCAAATAATTTTTGCAAAAAAACAAATTCATACAATGGATAGTTTTACACTTATGGAAAAAATTATTAAAAAAATATTTTGCTTTTTTAAAAAAAAATCCTCTTATTTATTAAGTGGCCCTCACACCCACACACACACACACACCCACACCCACACCCGCACACACACACACACATATATATATATATATATATATATATATATATATATATATATATATATACTTATGTATACATTCACACACACACACACACACACACACACACACACACACACACATATATATATATATTGATACACACTCGCACATATATATCTATCACACACACACACACACACACACACACACACACACACACACACACACACGCACACAGAGGTATATATATATATATACGCATATTGAAATATTACCATTGTTACCTCTAATTTACAGTCCTGATTGTTTAAGATTATGTTGAAAAATTGTCACATCACAATTATAAATGCTTTGTTTTTCTTAACATTCTATCAAATAACTTATTTAGACAATCTATTCATTGGTTGATAAGGAAAATAGTTATAATAATAAACCACCACTCTACTTTTGATTAAAACCATATCTTGTCCCACGTAATTCTTTATTTTCAATTTCTACACAGAAAATATTTCAAGTAAGATTAGCATAAAGAAAATGAAATATAATTAGTGAAAATATAGTTTGCTTTCTTTGTATACAGTTTTGTGTTTCTTAATTCTCTTTTAAGTCCAGCTAAGAATGGTTCATTCCTTCAGGGCACCCCTGTGGGTGGGGCTTTGAATGCACTAAATGTATCCGTTGTAATTCTGAAACTCTTGGTAGTGTGAAGTACACCTTCATTGCCCTTACTTCACTGTGATCAGAAGAGCAGTACCTGTTTGAGTCCCGTTTATGAGTAAGACAGATTTGTTTTGAAAATTATTATTATTAAATAGTTATAACGCAGAATATTCGAACTATTAACACAATCTTCATCGTTAAAATTACAACGTTTCAGCCATATGTCCGAATAAGGATAGATGGCGCAGTGGATAAGGCTTTTAGTTGGAAGGTGTTCCTGAGCGAAATCATCGGGAGGTTGCTGGTTCAATTCCAACAACAGGCAAGACTAACAAAGAATACTTACTATAACTTAACTCTTGTACCCGGCTATAATTAACAGAATTTGTATAGTCTATTGCTATAGTTCAAATAAAGGGTTCAGTTCGAGATTCTGTGTGGAGTCCCAAGTTCGACATGAAACACCTGAAGAAAGCCGATTGACATATTGGTCGAAACGTCGTGATTATAACAATAAAGATGAGGTCAATAATCTGAATATTCGAAGTATTAATGATTATCTCAGTTCATAGGGCACCTCTGGTGGTGTAACGGTTAGCAAGCTAGACTAGCAAACCTACACGAGTGAGTTCGAGTCTCATTGGGGGGTCCCATTCATTCGGCCTTGTGTCACATCGAAGCAAAGAGCTTTGTAAATTACTATCACGGTTCATCTCAGAAATTTCGACAGATTAATAGTTATACTTAAAACATAATTCCTCACGAACAATAAATCCTCATTGAGTAGAAATAGGGGAGGGTACAGATGGCGTAGTAGCTAAAGTGTTGGACTGTGTAGCCTCGAAGTAAGCGAGTTCTAGCTCTAGTTCACTTTCGGACGTATACCCTTGGGAAAGGTACAGAATCCATTTATCCCCATAGCTATGGGTTAAATAGTAGCTTTGTTCTACAAAGATGATTGATATGCCATTAAATAAAGAAGTAACCTAAATAGAAATAGTTGCTTTAAACCAAATAAGTAAGTTGACAACCGAAGTCAAGGGTGACCCGAGGGCTCCCTTTTCAATAACTACCACGCTGAGGTGCGGGGGAGGGCGCAACTCCTTTCGCTGGATTGCTTCGCATACTCTTGATCCGTACCTTATAACACTGAGTGTTAAGTAAGGAGGCATCAAGTACCATTTATTGAGTCTTTGGTATGACTCGAGCTTAGATTGAACCCCGGTCTTTCGGTAGATTAGAACAAGTGAAACCATATATTAAATCATTTGTATTAGATAAAATATTTGATTGGATATAATTGTGCAGACAAATAAGAGTACACAAAAAGTGATATGAAAGAGTAAAATATATATAATACTGAGAATAATCAGTTACAAATTTGCATTGATAAACTCCAAAGAAATTAATTTACAGTTGAATGAATAAACTAACCTTAATCTTCAGGTACGTCTCGAACGTTAGGACGACGGACGTCTAATTCGTCCTAAAAACCAAAAAAATTAACATCTTTTCTTAAATTTGAAGTATTGAAAGAGTTCTGTGTAATTACACAATGTTATATGAACAAAGGGTTTTAATTTATGTGTTAACATTTTTTGTTATCATTTTAGTTTACTTTCTTTAAGAAATGTAATTAATGATGGAAGTGCTTGTTTATAAAGAAAATCCTTCCAAACTGACTGGGAAATGCAATTTTTGTTTAAAACCACATACTTATGATATATATTTTGTTGGCCGACCGTAGTCGAGGTTGATCCGAAGGTTCCCTTTTCTATAGCAACTACACCCAAGTGTATGGATGGGCGGTACTTCTTTCCCTATATATATATATATATATATATATATATATATATATATATATATTTATGTATATGTATATATAAGCAGTTCGGAATAAACAATCGTCGTTCTAAAAGCGTTTGACCAGCATGAAAACTTAAATTCAGAAATAAAATGTTATCCTACTATTGTGTTTTCTATTAAACAGTCATATGAAACTTTCGTGACAAGGTGGGTTCCTAATTCCTTTTAGTTTATATATATATATATATATATGTGTGTGTGTGTGTGTGTGTGTGTGTGTGTGTGTGTGTGTCTGCGTGTGTCTGTGTTTAAGCTTGTTCAGTTGAAGACCGCGGAGTATTTTCTTTTTAGGATCTGTAAGTGAAAACGTTAAACTTTTCCATATCACTGACTCGAGGTGGTAAAGAAAGTGGCCCATTCTAGCCCAAGTGCTTTCGCCCATTTCGCTGGTCGCCTTTTTAACAAAATGATCCAACTATATATTATATATATTAAAAAAACTCCAAATAAATATAAAAACTCACCAAAACTCACACCAAAAAACAATCAAACAATCCCAGACGATAACCAGCGAAATGGTCAAAAGTGCTCGGGCTAGTATGGGGCAGTTTCCTCACCAACTTCACCCAGACATAAGTAAAACAATAAGATTTGAACGTCTTCTCTTAAAAATCCTAAAAAAATACACCGCGGTGTTCAACAGAATATGCTTATATAATGACTTGCTGCCTGAGTAAACAATATATATATATATATATATATATATATATATATATATATATATATATATACTTAATTTTTAAATGTTCCTTTATGTTATCTGATAGATTTTTATACTACTACTAATTAATAATCAATTATATTGGATATATAAAATAATTGTATATATATAAAAGTAAGTAAAGTTGGCGACCTTCAGTCGAGGGTGACCAGAAGGCTCACTTTTCAATAGCTACTACACCGAGGTGTAGGGGAGGGCACTACTCCTTTCCCTGGATCGCACCACTTTAATCTTGATACTTACCTTATATTGCTGAGTATTAAGCAAGGCGGTATCAAGTACCATTTTTAAAGTCTTTGGTATGACGCGACCTGGAATTGAACCCAGGTCTTCTGGATCATTGGCGAACACTCTACCCACTAGGCCAATGAGCCAGTATATATATTCCAAGCGGTGTTGTTATATTCATAATTAGTATTTCTCTTGTGGTCAGGACAATTTTTCGATTAATCAACTCTTCCGCTATCTTCAAGCGTACAACCCATCAATAAAAAATCAGAAAAATACTTTTAAAATTATTTCAAAATTATGTTTATTTAGTTTACACATAGTTTGGTGTTTTATTTGTACAAAATTTGTTTAATGTAGTCAACACTTTTTGAGGTCAGCAGTAAAGTAATACATATGTTTGTTGATTGAGTATTTTTAAAGGCATATCAACTCATCTGGGATTATTTTATGTCTCATGTTTAAGGAATAGCGCTCATTTTATATTCATATCTAGATTTTTGTATAGTTGTTCATTAAAGATTGTTTTGGACCGGGCCCTATCAATTATGAATAATTTTCAAGCAGATGTATTTGACCCTTAAATGATTCTCTGATAAGTTCTACTATTTCAGATCAAGGTAAACCTGGGAGTAATATTAATAAAAGGGTATTCCATAATCCTCAGGTCTCCGAAACTAGAACCTCATCATCAGATGCAGTTTACTGTCCTTCCTTGGACACTCCTTTTGAAGGAGTTCTTAAACTTCGATGAGGGGATACAGTCAGGGTATTCTAAGGCTCGCCGACAGGGGCATATATATATATATATATATATATATATATATATATATATATATATATATATATACGTATGTTTGCGTCTGTGTATGTACTTGTATGTTTTTAGTTTATATGCCTGCTAATGTGTGCATTAGTGCGTTATATTTGTTTGTGCATGTGGATTTTTCATCACGTGTTACAGCTTCGACGCAAATTAAAGCAAAGTTCGAATCCGGGTAACTGTACTGCCTTACGACGACGACGACGACGGCATTGAATTCTATGGTTCTTGAAGCAAGAAACGAACACTCAGACACAGACATAGACACGCTCGCACGCAAGAAGAAAAGAAGGCCGATCTGACCGTAAGACATCAACAAAAATCGATGCACATACACACCGGCTGAGTCACGTGTCAACTCTCAGACGGTTGCGCGCTTCTGAAAATTTTCTCCCTTGTACTCACCTTCGACATCTGTCCTCAACCCCACAATCATTCAACCATCAAACCATCATGACAACCAACTAAAGATTTAGCAAAATAGTGTAACCTTTGCTTTCATTTTTAAGATCTTTATTTTCTTTCTTTTTTAATCTTCTGGCTTTTTGTTGTTGTACTCTGTGTCTTTTCTCTGTTGTTTTGTTAATGCTTGTTAAATATGAGCGCCTGCTATAGCAGTCACGCTTTCTAGTTTGCTAGAGCGGTGAGGTCAGTTCTTTTCAGTCGCTCTATTCTAAACACCAAGTCTTAGACTAAAATAACTTTTTATAACGGGGATAGTTGTCTGAATGCTTCATTCCTATGCTAAAAGCAGTTTAATTTCGGTTTCTCTTTTTAATTTCATATTAACTTTCCTGGGTTATTCAATGCCAAAGCCAACATTATAGAAGAACAGAAGCTTTACCATTTAACCCAGAGTTTGGGGTTAATAGGTTAAATACTTTTTCTCAAAGGTATTAGTCAGAAAGAGAATGTAATAACAAGACTGGGGTTTGAACTCGGTTACTGTGAGATCGTAATCCAGCACTTCCACCCTTAATTTCCTAAAAGAGAACTTGATTAATAAACATCATTGGAATCTATCTATTCCTTGGAATACAATTATTATTACAGACAAATTCGAGGACGCTAACTGTAGAGCAGTGTTAACAAGTTATATTAATCTCCACAAACTTTTAGGGGTGTCCTCGTGGTGTAATGATTGAAGCACTGGACTCGGGAATCGTAGTAAGTGAGATCGAACTCCAGTTGCACTATTACGTTAACTTTCGGACATATAGCATTGGGGAAGGCATGAACCCCTTCATCCTCCTAGCAATCGGTTAAACAGTACCATTATTGTTCTAGAAGGATTGAGTTGACATTAAAAATAACCCAAGAAGGTTTATGTGCCATCAAACAAGCAAGTAAGCAAAAGATCCATAAACTTTTAACAAAAAGCTCCCAAAACATGTATATCATTAAGTGCTCCATGCTTATCCCCTGTGTCAGACTAAGCAGAATTAGCTTCTGTTGTACGTTGAGATAGTTGGGAATTTTATTGATATGTGAAAACTAATTATAAACCAAAAAATACGTATATTCTTATTTCATAAGAATATAAATAAATATTATTGCTGACAAATTTGAGGAATCCTACTGTATTGGCAAGTTACGTGTATCTTCAAAAGCTTTTTTACGAAAAGTTTATGTATGAACCCCTCAAAAAAGGTTATATATGAACCATCTATATCTCGAGGGGCTCCATACTAATCACCTTATGTCAAAATAAGCAGGGATAGCTTCTGTTGTGATGAGATAGTGTATGGGTGTTTCATTTCCATATTCAAACTAATAATAAATAAATATAATGTGTATATTTTCATTTCATTGAATAAAAATATATATGATTATTGACGAATACAAAGACGCCTACTGCAGAGCAGAGTTGATAAGTAGTTAGTACCGCCGCAAAATTTTGAAGAAAAAGCGATATATGACAAAAAGGGTGTCCGAAACATAAATATTCACTAGTATCAGATTAAGTGAAGATAGCTTCTGTTGTTGATGAAGTTGTCAAGTTGCTTCATTTCTATGATAAATATTTTAATAAATAAATAAATACGATGTATGTATTTTTATTTCATAGAATATAAGTTGGCCGACCATACTCGAGGGCGATCCAAAGGCTCCCTTTTCAATAGCTACAATCCTGAGGTGTAAGGGACGACACCACTCTTTTTTGGATTGCTCCACTTACCTTTGACCCATACCTTAAAATGCTGTTAAGCAAGGAGGCATCAAGTACCATTTATTGAGTATTTGGTATGACTCAAACTGGGATTGAACCCCGGTTTTCTGGACCATTGACGAAAATTCAAGAAATCCTACCGTTGATGAATGTTAACAAGCTTTGAAGAAGAAGTGATATCTAACAATTCTTCCTCGTCAGGTTACGCTGACAGCACGGATTTCCCTGACCCTCTCTTTCTCCGTCGTCCCAAACTGATTTAACAAAAGAAGTGTATAAAACATGTATAACAGTTGATTTTATCATCACGGAATTTGTTTAAATAGTAAATAGAAATATGGGTGGAAATTTTGATATCAAAAATGGGAGATACAGAGATATTCGTAAGTAAAAAAAAAAGCATCTTGCACATTATAAAACAGGTACTCTTGTCCTAAGTGCAATGTTTAACGAGCTCGTATCAGATTGATTATAACTGAGAAAAGAGTTCAATCCTCACCAGCTGCCACATAGTTATGGCTAAGAATCAATAGTTTATGGTGTAACTAATGCTCGGTAAGCAGTCTAGGCCGCAACCATTCATCGTGAGTCGATTTTACTCAGGGCGCTTTTATATCTATCCTCGGGCCAAACTAAGCTTAAAAAATGATTGCATTGAAAATTTGCTAACTCTGTGAGATCAATATAACTTTCAGCCCTCGTAACAGTAGTTATATTTTGCTTAGAGTAACGGTTATCGTCTAAGGAAATAGAATCAGCTACCCGAGTTCAAATATGAAAACCCAACCTAAACGTAGACATAATGTAAATATATAACATAATAAAGTAAAAGTAACGTTGGCCACCATAGTCGAGGGTGACGAGAAGGCTCGCTTTTCTATAGCTACTACACCAAGGTGTAAAGGAGGGCGCTACACCTTTCCCTGGATAGCTCCGCTCTACCCTTGATACATACCTTATATTGCCGAATGTTAAGCAATGACATCGACCTGGTATTGAACCCAGGTCTCCAGGAGCATTGGCGAACACTCTACCCACTGTACCAAAAACCTAAAATCAGTTACAGAAATCATTAACTATTTATCTAACTAAAAACACTTCAGATGTTTAATTCCATATAATTTACAGCAAATGCTAGATAAACAATTTCAATTCAGCTATAGGTTAAATAGTAAATCTTATTTTCTACGAGGATGACTTTGGAATTAAATAACCCATGAAAGTTAATATGCCATTAAACAAAGAAATCAAACCAAGTCTAAGATAGACCATTACTTTTAAATCTTCAAAAAATAATTCCAATTCTGTTTGTTTTTGTTTTTTCTCTTCACTTTGTAATCATCATCATCATCATCCTTATCATTGGCGACGTCAAAGATTCTTTTGACTTTATCTGACCATATCTCCCTAGCGGTCTCCAGTATCTGTACAAAGCTGATGTAAGTTTTTGCTGGTCAACCAACATTGTTGTGTTCATGTGAAGGAACCCAAAGGAATCCGTTGTAAAATACACTGAAAACATCACGGTAGAAGATTAAGACCTCCCTCGAACGAATGTCATAGATATGACATTAAACCATCTGTTGGTGGGGCTAATTTGGATATTTGGGGAATGTGGAGTACCACTTCATTGCCATTGCTCCCAGGTCCTCTCTGACCCGAAATAGTGGCACCTGATCGAGTCCTCTCCGTGGGTCAAATAGAACAAACAAAGTGTGCCAGCAAATGACTGATGTTAAATTGTGACTGCTATATAGAAATACTTTATAGAAATACTTTACCGGTTTGATGAAATGAGATCAGGCTTGTTTAAGAATGTTATCACCATAATTTGTTTACAAATCATTTATTGATATTTAATATATATGTATAAAGAGGATTTGGCCTTAAATGACCAACAGTGTTTGATATACCATAAAAACAAGCAAAATCATACATATCTAATTTATATGCTTAAATGGATTTGGTATTGAATAACTCACAATGTTTGATATACCATAAAACCTCACAAAATCAAATCATATAAATTTTATATATATATATATATATATAAAGAGGATGTGGCATAAATAACCTACAAGGGTTAATATGCCATAAAACTAAACCAAATCAAATCATATGTATTTAATGTATATGTATAAAGATGATTTGGCATTAAATAATCTACAAAGGATGATATGCCGTAAAACCCAACTGAGCCATTAGAATCTTTGACAATTTTGGTCTTACTTGAGCAGTAGTCAGTATATTTTGCTCATATTACTTGTATGGTTTGTGTGATGGGAAGTAAGTGACCGTACAGCAGCTTGTCAACTGTCGCAATGATGCGTGGTGGCAGCACAGTGGTTATTATCACGGAGAATGGATTCAGCGAGCCAAGTTCATATCCTGGATGTCATTATGTTTTTCTTCATTCTCATACCCTATAGAAGGGCATTAATTCATTTCTTTCCACTAAGTGTAAATAATGGGGAAATCTGGGATCTTTAGCTTTGATACGACAGCCAATCTAGAAATACGTTTGGGTGTCTACGTGGTGTAATGGTCAAAGCGATGGACTGCGGAATCGTAGTAGGTAAGTTCGTACTCCAGTCGCACTATTACGTTCAATTTCGAGCAAATACCCTTGGGAAAGGTATGAACCCCCTTATCCTCCCAGCTATAGGTCAAATAGTACCGCTACTGTTCTTCTAGGAGAGTATCTTTGGCATTAAATAACCTACAAAGAGTTGATATGCCATTAAACAAAGAAACCAAGCCTAGAAATACGTGGTGCATTCAATAAGTTTCCAGACTTTTTTGTACAGGCATTTAAAATTGTCGAAGACTCTTGAAAATTCAGTATGTTAAAGTTGTTAAAAAATCATTGAAATATATCCTCCAAATATATCAACTTTGTGATTTTAAAATTAATTTAGTAGCAACACAAACTCCTCGTCTCAATTCAACAAATGTAAAACATTCATACGCCGTTTCCAGACTTTTTTGTACAGGCATTTAAAATTGTCGTAGACACTTGAAAATCCAGTATGTTATTGCTATACCTCTTATAAAATGACTGATCATTTTTTACCATTCAACTGTGTGAACAAATAAGCTCAGGTTCGTTTAAAAATGTTATCTACAAAATGTGTTTAGAAATCATATATCTAATATATATGTATTAAAAGGAATTGGTAGGGTGTCTTCGTGGTGTAATTGTTAAGTCGCTGAACTGTGGAATTGTAGTAAGTGAGTTCGAACTCAAGTCGCGTTATTGCGTTCACTTTCTGACAAATATCCTTGGGAAAGGTATGAACCCCCTTATCCTCCCAGCTATGGGTTAAAAAGTACCACAACTGTTCTTCTAGAAAGATAGATTTGGCATTGAATAACTCAAGAAGGTTTATATACCATTTAAACAAACAATAAAAGGATTTGGCCTTAAATAAGCTACTATGGTTGATCTGCCATAAAACCAAATTAAAGTGAACCATTCTCAAAGCTGATGAATGAGATTGCTAATAGGATAGCATTGGGGGTTCCATGTAATGGAATTTATTTGAGATTGTCACCTAGTTTGTCCTTATCTTACACATGGTGTGTCTTTTTTTGATGTTTTAGTAGATGGGATTCCAGGCTGCGGTCGTGTCGATACTGCTATATGGATGCACTAGTTAGACCCTGACTAAACTGTTGGAGAAGAAGCTAGACGGCAATTTTACAACAATGTTAAGAGCAATATTGAACAAGTCCTGGCAGCAACACCCCCAAGGCACCAACTATACGGTCACCTACCACCTATCACGAAAACTATACAAGCTAGACGAACCAGACATGCCGGACGAGATCGTAAGTGATGTACTCCTGTGGACCCCCGCATATGGCCAATCAAAAGCAGGACGGTCAGCTTGAACATACATACAGCAGCTATGTGATGATACGGGATGTAACCCTGAAGACCTGCCAGAGGCGATGAATGATAGGGAGACGTGGAGAGAGAGGGTCAGGGATATCCGTGCTAGCCACACGACATGATGATGAGTAGATGGGATGTAATAAGCCGTACATCTGCTGTTTTGTACTGTGCTCCTACTAGAATTTGTCCCAAACAGCATGCGGTATCCATATGTAGCTCCTATCTAGCTTATTCATTAAGTGTTTTGTTTGAATCCAAGTGGTGCAATCATTCAGTAGTTGTAACCTAGCTGAAGCTTGGAAGAACCCCTATTCTATTCTATCAAAGAGATCAGATTTCTACATTGTCGACAACATGACATGCTTTTAATCTCTTCATTAATGTTCAAGAAAATGCAAAAGTTCCCTACGAAATCTCTCTCTCAGTTTTAGGAAAATCTTAGAAGCGCCTTTTATGATTATAACGTATTTTTATTTCTTTTGTAATTCTTCAGTATGGCATTATTTCTGTAATATATCATTCGGTCAACGATCACAAGCGATAGTCACGTGGCAAGCGAAATGATTTAATTTTGAGTAAAGAGCAGACAAGTAGATGTTATTTAGAAGTGAAAGTTATAAAAGACGGCGAAGGAAGGCAACATAATTTGACCAGTAAAATTTGTGTGTACAGCGCTGATCCGAAGAGAATCAGTTTGCCCCCCAGGAAAGAGATAATCGTATTTCGCAAGGTGATAACATATTTTCTGCTGAGGGCAAAATAGAGTAGAAAAGAGCAGTCAATGGCGAAATTGTGTTTCGTTTTCATTATGTTTGCTTCACACAACTCAGCGAGAGGAACAACTTTTGGGTTGCATATAAAGTCGCCAATTACCCAGAGATAGTCGGCTGCATAGTAATTTTAATAAAAATTCGATATATCAAATCATGTTACACACACGCAAAGAAACACATTTTCTGGAGACACTCGTGATGAAACGGTTATCATAGAAGGAAATGGATCCGATGATCCAAGTACGAATCCTAAACAATAATGTTTGAATTTCACAAATATCTTTGGGAAAGGCATGAATCCATTCCCATTACTTACAACGGTTATAGAAAAATACGAGTGAAGACTTGACTATTTCACTTTGATGTGGTGGGGGCGAACCTTGAAGAAGGAAAAACTTTTAATTCAAAGAAGTTGTAGTCGTTTCGAAAACGAGGCTTTGTCATAACCTTCTTATGGTGAAGTGTTCAATAAAATACGTACCCACATTTTATATAACCGTAATCATATTTACCAACCCCTCCGCTCGGGCAGAACATGACACAAGGTCACTTTTTAAGCGGAGTTAAACAGGTTTGAATTCAGAGTTTTCCTTCTCCTAGACTAGTTGTCTCACCAAGACTGAAGAACCTAGTCTGCCCTACTATTTTACCCATAGCTGGAGGGAGAATAGTTGGATTCATACCTTTCCCAAGGGTATTAGTGCTATGTGAAACGCAATTAGTCTCGTCCAGGATTTGAACTCGTGCCGTCGTGTCCATTTCCTACGACGATAACCTTTACACCATATAACCTTAATAATTCATACATTTACACACACAGTTTTATATATGTTCACAAATTCCCACATACGTATACACACATTTATATACTGATGCTATCATCATTATCATCATCATGTCGTGCCGCTAGCATAGGCGAGTAACTGAGTGTTACGAAGCACCGTTGACGCTATGACTACACTATCCTAATATATATATATATCATCCTCTTGTCGCGCCATGAGCTCGGATATCCCTGACCCTCTCTCGCTACCTCTCCCTATCGTTTATAGCTTCTGGCAGGTCTTTAGGGCTACACCCCGTATCTACACAGAGCTGCTGTATGTAGGTTCGAACTGATCGCCATGCCTATGCTCGTCCATATGAAGGAGTCCACAGGAGTACATCACTTATGAGCTCGTCCCTACTTCTCCAGCAGTGTCCCGCATGTCTTGTTCGTCTAATTTTATAGTTTTCGTGATGGTTGGTAAGTGGCCGTATAGCTGCTGCTTTGTAAGGTGTTGCCTCCAGGAGTTGTTCAATATTGCTCGTAGCATACTTGTGTAGTTGCCGTCAAGCTTTTTCAGACCCGACTTTAAACGTCTCTAACCTCCTCCTTTCCCCCTCAAAGAATTTCACGGAATCCATGGGAAGCAGCGTCGTGGACGTAAAGGCAAGCGGATAAACCCTCCGACGGCTCAACGCAATGCCTAACTTTGTCCTGGGTGTATGAACCCTGTGGTTCATTGGTCCGGATCAATTAGTTCGATCGGGGAACTACTGCTGCTCTTCTACAAGGGTGGCTTCTGTAGATGAGAATAAAAACAGCCATTGAAAGATAACCATGACCCACACTCAAACCAATATATATATATATCTATAGAGAGAGAGAGATAGATATAGGAGGCGCTTGTGTTGTTATCGTTATAGTCGTGGGAAATGGTAACATTGGACCGAGTTCAAATCCAGTAAGAGTCAGTTTTTATTTTGCATAGCGCTAATCTTGTAAAACGTATGCATCCAACTAGTCTCCCGCCACTTAAGGATAAATTATTGGGCAGACTCAGTTCTTACACCTTACTATGCGAACTGGGTTAGGAAAATGAAAAGTATAAATTCAAACCTGTTAAACTCCGTTAAAACTCACCACACACTTTGTGTCATATCCTGCTCGTGCAGAGAAGTTGGTATATATATATATATATATATACACAAAACGGCTCGTACATTATATCTGCTTTATCCACGGTTCATTATAATATTGATATTTGAAAGGCTGAAGGTTTGCAATAACGATTTCATAGATATTTCTGTTTTATCGGAATTTTAGATAATTAATCCATGATATTTAGCGTGATTGCCGACCACATAGAATTATCATCCAATAAAAAAAATTGAGCGGAAATTATTTTATAAAGTTTCCGACACAAGAGAAAAAAATCCTCAAAATTTTATTTTTAATATGAATGTGATGATTTACATTCGCTCATCGACCTGAAAACAACCACGTACATGGCCAACTGTCATCCTTATGTACTACCTTATCAATATCTTGCTGAGATGCAGGTGCAGATTCATTGTCTTGCAGGACTGATTGATGCCACACACACACACACACATTATCATAATATTAATTAATTAACACATAAACGAAAATAAATTAATAAGAAAAAAAATAAAATAAAGTCATTATCATCCTGTCGCGCTGCGAAAATGGATTTCCTTGACCCTAATAACAATTATAGTAACGATCTTTAAATTTTAGTCGTAATCTTTTGGTTACAATTTATTTCCTCATCAATAGATTCAACCTTTGTAGATTTGGTTTAGTTTGATTTGGTTTTATGGCGCATCAACGATTGTAGGTTATTAATGTCAAATCGAGTTTTATACATATGAACAGTTCTATTTCAGACAATTCAGTTTAGCATAAATATACAGTTTCAATGTCAAAAACAGTTCAATTTCAGACAATTCAGGTTAGCATAAGTATTCTAGTAAACAAAGTTAAATGGGTTCTAGTATTATGTATCCCTAATAATTCAATTAAACATCCGTCATTTATTGACGCACAGTTAAATGTAAAAACAGTTCTATTTCAAACAATTCTGTTTAGCATAAGTACACAGTTTAGTTCTATTTGACTCATAGACAGGAGCCTATAAGGTGCTACCACTCCGGGCCAGAGTGGACTTGGGAGCAATGGAAATAAAGGGCACTCCACATTCCCCAAAGCTCCAGGATTACTGAAGTCTTACCATCAAATTGTTTAATGTCATATCCAGGACAATCAGTGGGGGAATGTAACTCCTTTGCAGATATGCAGTCGGCGTAATTTACAACCCTCAGAGGCGACAAGGCAAACCCTTATAGCGGAGCAGCTGTAGTTTTCTGATTGAACTATTTGATCCTGACCGTTGACCTATGAGGTTCTTCTGTCCAGAATCATATGCAACGTGCCGTTGACCCTTTTTTTCGATTCGTTCGCCTCGCTTCATATCCACCATGCAGTATCCCATAGTTTCTCCTGTTTCACACTTGTATGACATGTATAACACTCTCCTCCCCTCTCCTCCCTAAGGATCATATCAAGTGACAAGATTACTGAATGATGATGAAGACCGCATGTTTGATTTTGTCTGAGTTTGACCTATTCGGTCGGACTGGCTGGCCGGTATTTTGATTACACACACAGAGGAAAAATGGAGAAAATATTTCAAGCATTTAATCTTTGCAAAGAAACCGTTACCGCTATAATGATGGTCGACAAAAACACCAAAACACTCAATGGTGACACCAATTTCTTTGGCATTATCACTGGAGTCCTACAAGCAGATACATTATCCTCATATCCATTCATCATCGACCTAAATTACGATTGCTTTGTCGGGTTAAGCTGTAGAATACACAGACTGCTTCTCTGCTGAGGAGTAAAACACTCCTAACGAGTGTCCTGATATGACACCAAACAACCTGATGGTGAGGTTCCAGTAATTCTGGAGCTTAAGGGAATGTAGACTACCCCTTGATTGCCATCGCTCCCAGGTCTACTCTGACCCTGAGTGGTAGCACCTGATTGGGTCCTATCTATGGGTCAAATAGAAAAAAAAACTTTGTACTTATGCTAAACTGAATTGCATGAAATAGAACTGTTTTGATATATAAACTGTGTACTTATGCTAAACTGAATTGTTTGAAGTAAAACTAGTTTGAAATAGAAATGTTTGGGGCAATTAAATTGTGTTCTTATGCTAAACTAAATTGCTTGAAATAGAACTGTTTCTTTGTATAAAGATGGATTTGGCATTAAATAACCTACAAAAGTTGATATGCCATAAATTACAAGCTAAAAAACAAACAAATAAACTAAATTACAAACTGTGAATGTCACTTGATCTAAAGAAAGAAAATAGCGATATGCTGCATAAACTATCAGGGATGCAGACTGCACAGGAGATTTAGCGCTTCTTGCAAATACTGCTTCTCTGGCTGAAAGTCTTCTGCATAACATGGAACGTGCAGCAAGTGGCATTGGTCTTTACATGAAACCAGATAAAACAGAATTCATGTGTATCAAACAAGATGGAACCATCTCCACATTAAACAAGACTGTAAAATTAGTAGACCGTTTTATATACTTCGGAAGCAATATCTCATGTAATGAAAGTGAAGTCAACATCCTCATAGAAAAATCATGGACTACAATCGATTGGTTAGTGACCAAATAGAACTCTAATCTCTCTGATAAGTAGTTATTTTCCAAGTTGTAGACTTAATTGAACAATTTCAAAGCTGCACAGGGTCCTCGTGGTGTAATGGCTTAAGCGCTGGACTACGGAATCGTAGTAAGCGAGTTCGTACTCCAGTCGCGCTATTACATTCACTTTCGGGCAAATACCCTTGGGAAAGGTATGAACCCCCTTATCCTCTCAGCTATGGGTTAAATAGTACCGCTGTTGTTCTCCTAGGAGAATGGCTTTGGCATTAAACAACCTACAAAGGTTGATATGCCATTAAACAAAAGAAACCAAACCAATCAAAGCTACACAAACTGAACTTTAAGAAAGAGCTTGGAGAAAAAGAAGAGAACTACATAACGATACTGTATGTTGTTTTGATCAAATACTGGGAGCAGCATCCCTCAAAATAGTTGCTGTAAGGCCACTTGCCTCCTATTGCCCGAATCGTCCAAGTAAGTCTAAGAAGACATGTCGGGCACTGCTGAAGAAGCAAGAATGAACTGTCTGTAAAGTAAAGCTTTATTGTTTACATTTTCCATATGTGGGTTTTAAAACTGTATGATAAGGCATCAAGATTCCGTATTTGCAGAGACTCATAAAATCGGTCAAGCATGAAAATTTTGCTTTCAAAATTTTGCAAATGTTTAATTATTTTCCTATTATACTTCTTACTCGATATTTATTTTTATCATGAGAATTCAAATTTTATTAAGTCACATAACATTCTTTTATCAACTCAGTCATCACTTTGGTGAGTCTCAATGTATAAATTCTAAGAGAATATTTACTACCAGTGAAAGGGTGCTTATGTAATATTACGGACGGGTGCTGTCGTTGAGAACGCGCGAGCGCATCGGCTGTCATCAATCATTGAGAAATGTCACGAACCTAGTGCGTGCGGGCAGAATGACCTGTAGAGTTCAAGCGTGATTTTAATATAATCACGCATGAACTTTCACGTGCTACACTATTGTTTTCACAAGTGTCACTGAGCCTTCTAGAACCTTCGAATTGATCCATCAAATCGCTATATAAGAAATCAAGTAGCGAGATTTTTGGGAGTTCAAGGCAGGTTTCTAAACAGGTTCAACATAGGTCCAGGACACTCCCACCCAATCCATACCCAGCCTGTCAACGATACGACTGATATGAAATTATCAAGCCCGCTATAGCGACGCTGCTATCAACCCAAAAAGGGGAAGTAGGAAGAACGCTATCGAACAAACCTTTTTAAACTACCACCCGCTGTGGTCCCCATGAAAAAAAGCGACTACTGTTTTCTTCCTTAAATTTCGAGTTTTGAGTGTTTCTTTCTTGCGAGCTCCTTACTTTCAGACACAACGTATTTTGGTCTTGGTTACACTTAGTGCTCATTGCCTTGCTGCATGTATTACATTAATCAGGTGTTAGTGATTTCCTCAATTAGAGACTGATGTGCATTGGAAAAATCTTATTAGGAAAGTTATTCTGTTTGGATCCATCGGTTTGATATTAAATCATTTACTTGCCTTCATTTTCTTTGTTGATAAATCATCTAGTTTTTGGATGTGTAAAGTAATTGGATAACTCAAAACAATATTGTGATTGGTTCTATCACCATATGTTTTCTCTTCTTGGTGCTCTCCGAATAGTGAACATTTGCATTGAAAATCGCAAAATTGTTAGAAGAATATGTTAAACCATCTTGATGTTAATAGGTCAAAATTTCAAGAGGAATCCATTCATGGCCACTAAAATAAACGTTGGAAAAGATTTTATATTTATTAAACTTTAGATACACACGTACGTGGTGCCTTCAATAAGTTTCCAGAATTTTTTGTACAGGAATTTAAAATTATCGTAGACTTTTGAAAATTCACTATGTTATTGCTATACATCTTATGAAATGATTGACTAATTTTTATGATTTCAGTTTCAAATGAACAGCTACAGCAGCAATTGGAATACACCCTACTAAAGCCTAATTGTGACAGCTGGTGAATTTCAAAATTGTAATCTGGACTTTAGGACACTTTAGAAGAATGATATGCAATACAATTCTGTTTTAAACTTGGAAAAAAGCCACAAAAACGTATGGAATGCTTCAGACTGCTTTTGGAGCATCTTGCATGAATCGAGCATCAGTTTTTGAGTGGCATAAGATATTCAAGGAAGGCAGGGAGTCTCTGAGGGATGATGAGAGGTATGGGAGGAGTAAGGAAGTCAATACACCAGAGTTGATGGGCCAAAGGGTTAGGAATAGGGTTAGGTTTATTATGTTGAGGTTTTAAGGGAGTTCAGCAAGAGATTCCTGGGAAGAGGCCAGCACTCTTCAAATCGGGTCAGTAGCATTTCAGCCAGGACAATGCACCAGTCCACAACTCCATCCTGGTCACAGACTATTTGACCAAGAGGGGCATCAAGACAGATCCTCAGCGTCCCTATTGTCTAGACTTTGCTCCCTGTGACTTTTGGTTATTCCCTAAGCTCAGAGGCTGTCGTTATGAGACAATTGAGGAGATGAAAGAGGTTGTGACGAAGGTCATTGACACGCTCACACAAGAAGATTTCCATGGGGCCTTCAAGAAGTTGTTGTAACGGTACAACAGGCGTATTGCAGCCGGAAGAGATTACTTTGAAGGGGACTAGAGTTTTATGTATGTGCTATCAATAAGAGTGCCCATTCGAAAAAAGTCTGGAAACTTATTTAATGATCCTCGTAAGAGCGTAAAAAATCAAAATGACTGGACAAGTTTACACATCACTGGTGGGGTCGTGATCTTTCACCTAATTTAAATAATTATTCTTAATAATTTGTAATGGTCCTATTTTTATAAATGCTTTGAAATAGCATAACTTTTATCTTAAAAATATCAAGAAAATTTAGCGGGAGCAAAACTTAATGAAATTACATTTTGAGATTGTATGAAAGTTTTTCTTTTAGTTCAACCTCGAGCTTTTCATGATGTTTCCTAATATACAGAAAATATTTGATTCTTTTTTCCTTCTTAAAATAAGTATTCTTAGGGATGTTACCTTAAGATCTATTTATAAAAAGTAAGCATTTTCGGAAATAGTTTTAAAATATATTCGTAAACCTTTTCGTCCAAAGATTCAGCGCATTTCAAGAAACATAAGGCTACTTATATCTAAAATTAGCATATATATCTGAGCTAGAAATTACCATATATACATGAGCGAGAAAGTCATTTTAAAATTTTCATCAAAATTTCTAAGTTACATTTCTTCACACAAACTTTAACATTCATTTCAAATAAAATGACATTTAAACAATGATTGTTTTTAATTCTCGACTAAATTATTTTGTCTATTTTTAATGATAAATGGGTTTATCTTTTAGGCAATAACGAGGGATGGTGTTGTAAAAAAATATACGAAAAAATCCCTTCACTTATGCTGAGATTGACGATGGCCCTGGGATAATATATCCGGCTAACTTTACCTCAGTCGGGTTTCGATCTTGGCTTTAAGCATCTCGCGGGACTAGCCACACTGAAGAGTTGTGAAAAGGAAACAGTGGATGACTACATATAAATAGCAATTTTTTATAATATCGATAAATACCGTGTTAATTCTAAAGCAATAAAAAAGAGGCCCTCAGAAACATTAAATTCTGAATATCTATTTCAGTAATTTTTGACCAGCATTTTCATACGAAATGCGACATTTCTTTGAGATTGGAGATTATTTTGATCATTCAAATTATGCGAGGCGAATTTATTCGCCTCGCATAATTTGAATGATCAAAATCTAAAATAATGTCAGAAATCTTTTTATTCTTAGATTATTAAAAATACATTTTTTAACCAACTAGAATCATTGATAAAATCCATTTTTAATCTAATTCGGAACCTATCTAAATCTTATAAGTAAGGTGATAAATTGATAAAACAGAATGCTATTCACTTTTCATCATTTCTATTGAGTAACTTTCAGTTACTTTCCACTCGTCAACCCATTCAGAATTTCATTTTTGCTTAATTATTTGTACAACCGAAAATATTTCATTTTTTGTTAACATTTCTATAGAGCTGTTCATACTGATATAACATTCCTTTCTGCTGATTAGCATGACACTTATATGTTAGTGTATAAATATACTTTGCCAATACATAATGATGTATACACAAAAATATAATTTATGCGTACAAAATATATTATCTGTTTTAAAACAAGCCAACCAATATTAATTTTCTTCTTTCCTTATTGTTACATATTAACACTTTAAGAGATTCAATCTTTTCAAACAAGAATATCTTCAGGGTGCCGTGATATCACAAGAATCTATTTGATGTCGTAGTATTATAATATAATTAATCGATGTTGAAATTAAATACTTCTTGAAGGAACAGAATGTTATAGTTTCATACAAAAAATGAAGTTGAACGTTTGTGTAGGTTACAGGATAAATTTATAAAAGTATCAAAAGTGTATCTATTTTATAGCTTATTTATAAGATTGAGGTAAGTATGAAATTAGATAAAATAGTTGATGATTCATCAATAATTCTAATTGGTTAAAAACTGTATTTTAAAAATCTAGGAGGCAAAAATTTCTTAGATTATTTTGGGTTTTGATTAAACAAGATTTTTGAAGCAAGTCAAATATTGTTGTCTGCTAATTTCAAAAAAGTTTTTCGATGAGTACCTGAGTGCCGATAGGTCAATAAATGCAAAAATACTGGCACAAAAATTGATTTTCCACACACACACACACACACACACACACACATATATATATATATATATATATATATATATTATCAGATCGTGCAGATAGTATGGATTTCCTTGACTTGGGGTCACTGTGGAAAAAAAGCCTCAGGCAAAGTCTAAGTCCTTGTGTCTTTTTTGTTTTCTTTGATTTTCACTAAGGTCTGCCGGGACGACGAAGTCCACTATTTGGCAGGTTCTCTTTTTTCTTTTATTAAATTAATTATTGCTATGTCTGATTATTATTATTATTATTATTATTATTATTCAATTTTCGTCTTTACTATCGGTATCTCACAATCCTTCACCGATTTTAGACATAAGACCGAGGGTAAATAGGGATTATCTGTGTTTTATGTATTTACGTTTTTGGTAGCCCTTTGGGGTGATATTTTTCATACACATTGACAGAATTCTCCAAATGAAATGAGCAGTTCCGCAAAGTGCATCTTTTTGTATTTCATATAATCTGGAACTGCCAGTTATCTTGTTAATGCGTTTATCTGTACTTTTCTTGATAATTCCCTGTGCACCCATTATTATTGGCACCATGGTAGTTTGCGGTCATCACATTTTTTCATTTTCTATTTTCAGCTCTTTATATTTACTGATTTTATTATAGTCTTTGTCTGATTGGTTGGCGCTGTCATATCAATTATTATTATTATTTTACTCTTTTGAGGGTTTTTCATACCAGCGTTAGCCGATGGTTTCTCGCAGGAATTAGAGTGACAGCAAATCTCCTCAAGTCTCCAGGACTCTTCTCAATATTCTGGCCGATCTTAATAAAGCTGTAATTTGGATGGTCTCTACTCATCCTCTTATTTCCAAGTCCTCCAGTCCCTTTATTAATCCTTTGGTGACTAGACCGAGAGCACTAATTACGATTAGGATCACTGTCACTTTCATGTTCCACAATTTTTTCTATTTCCTGGCAAGGTCTTGGTGCTTATCTTTCTTTTCGCTCTCTTTCAATTGTACTCTGTGGTCTAGCGGGACAACAAAGTCCACAATTCGGCAAGTTTTGTTGACTGTTATTAAGTCTGGCCGAAATTAGGTGATTGTTATAATTATTATTTACTCCTTGGGAGTTTTTCACATCAGTGTTTGCTGATGGGCTTTCACTGGAGTTTGAGTGGCAGAAAGTCTCCGGGACTCTTCTTAGTATTCTGGCCAATCTTAATAAAGCTGTAGTTTGGATGGTCTCCACTCGTCCTCCTATTTCCAAGTCCTCCAGTCCCTTTAATAATCTTTTAGTGACTGTACCAAAAGCACCAGATACGATTGGTGTAATTGTCACCTTCATGTTCCATAGTTTTTTCAATTCTTTAGCAAGGTCCAGGTACTTATCCTACTTTTCCCTTTCTTTCAGTTTTATTTTGTGGTCAGCCAGGGCAGCAAAGTCCACAATTTTGCAAGTTCTCGTCTTCTTATTGATTATTATTAGGTCTGGTCTTCTGGTCGAGATTAGGTGATCCGTTTGTATGCCAAAGTCCGATCGGAGTTTATGTGTGTCTTTCTCCAGGACAGATGCTAAGTTGTACATATACCATTTTTTTCGTATGGTCGAATTTAAATTTCTTGCTCATCTCCCAGTGAGTCACCTTGCCTATCCAGTCGTGTGTAGTCTTATATTCCTTCTGCGCTAATTTGCTGCATTCACTTATTATGTGATTGATAGTTAAGTCTCAATTACCACATAACCGGCATTTGCAATTTCGTTGCATCTAATATATTTTCGCTTTGTTATGATTGGTTCTTATGGCGTTGTTTTCTGCTGCTATTAGGAGAGATTTTATTTCTCTCTTAGGGTTTCCTTTTCTTAGCCACGTCTAGGTTTTCTTGTGTGAGATGTTGATTATTAGTCGTTTAAAACGCCCATAGAGTTGCTTTTCTTCCCATAATTATTATTATCATTATTTCACACTTTGTGAGTTTTTCACTCCAGTGTCAGTATTCTAGTGTTTTCAGCAATGGATGGTTTCTATTCTTCTTCTGATTTCCAATTCTTCCATTCCCTTCTCCAGTTCTTGGAGACCGTTTTCAGATCACCACCTGCAATTGACTTAAATGTAAGAAATTTTTTTCCGGTTCTCTAGCAAGATCCATGTATTTGTTTATCTTTTTGCTTTCTTTTATTTCGAGTCAGTGGTTATCCGGAACAGCAAAATCAACAAGACGGCAAATTCTCTTTTCTTTTTTTGTTAAACTACACTAAGTCTGTTCTTCAAAAAATATTATACTCCTTGCGATTTTTTCATACCAGCATTATCTTGTGGACTTTCACGGAAGTCTGAGTGACTGCAGGTCTCCTCACATCTCCAAGACTCTTCTCAGTATTCTGGCCGTTGTAAACAATGCCGTAGTTTGGATGGCCTCGATATTTTCTCTGAATTTCAACTCCTCCAGAATTTCTTCGTAGACATTTGGCACCATTCCAAGTGCACCAATAAATATTGGTGCCACTGTCATCTTCATATTATTATTATCCATAATATTATTATTAATTTTGATCAGAATTGTCTGTAATATTTAGTTTTATAATTTTAGTTGGGAGTTATATCGTGAAACTTATTCATATCGTCATTCAACGACAGTGAAAAACAACATCGCAGATTGGTAATAAGAAGGCTAAGCTCTAATTGATATTCGAACTCACGTCTGTCGTGTCTTCAGGAAGTTTGGTTAAATGAACCAGCTATTCTATCAACTAAACAAAGCAGTAATTTTTGATTAAATTATTATTAGCAACAAGCACAAATGATTTATTTACTTTTATGATTTTAGATTATGCATGGTGTTCGACTTTATGTTGGTTGTTTTGATTTCATTTGTTTTTCGTCTCAATTTATTCGGGTTGTTATTACTTGAACAGTTAGGAAAAATCATAACCAGGGACAATGATGAAGCACAAGCTCTCGGTTAAAATCAGTCATGTCCAGGAAATAACTGTCTTGTGATCATATATAATTTTTTTTGGTGGGAGAAGAGCTGAAGCGTGATGGGTGATTGTTATTTTTTAATTTTGCCTAATCATAATTTTTGGATCTGACTCGGTTTGGTTTCTTTATTTAATGATATATCACCTTTCCTGGGTTATTTAGAGCCAAATCCAGCCTTGCAGATGAACAGTTGTAGTGTGAGGGTAAGGGTGTATATACCTTTCTCAAGGGGCATTTGTCGAAAAGAGATCGTAATCTCGCGACTAGATTTCAAACTCACTACAATGTCGTATTGCAGCGCGTTAACCTCGGTTACTCCACCACCCCACCTTTGTGGGATGAAGCATTATCTGATTGTTTCTAAATTTTGGCACTATTATCTTTTTTGGTTTGTTTCTTTGTTTTAATGGTATACCAATTTTTTGGGTTATTTAATGCCAAGTCCATGTTTGTGGGAGATTTTCTAGGGTATTATTAAACTCAGAGCTGGCGGGATAAGAGGGTTCATATTTTCTCAATTTAAAGGATGAAATATCATCAATGATTGTTACATTTAATTTTGATTACTATTTTTTTAAAAATTTTAATTTCTTTATTTAATTATTGCAACTCGATTGCATTGTCATTCTATGTGAGCGAAACATTGCGTAAGGTCTTTAAAAAACCCGAACCCATGTCCCATCGCTTTTTTTTTTACACGAATATATCATTCGTTTTTCTTCAACCCTAACACTCGCTGAAAACGTCATGAATAGGCTGTGTCAAGTCGAAGAAATAAATTCTACGCAAGTTGACAAATAATAGAGCTGATATGTTCTTCAACCATTTTGAATTAACTATTTTCTTTTAGATTTTTTTCTCTTCTTCAGAATTATCATTTGCTTTAACTACGCCTTCATTTTGTATTGTTCTTTCCTATCTCTGTTCTCACTCGTTCGCAGCTTTGCTATAGCTTGCTGCCCTTAGCGTTTTCCGTTATATGCAAACGAGGGCCCCTCCTACCGCTTATTGATGACTTGCCACTTGGTAACCAACCACTTTCTCGGTTATATAACTCTTTTTCTCTACTCACCCCATCGTCTTCCAATTTAATAATAGTTTCCCGGTTTGATCTGTAACCGCGCCTCTTTCGAGCAACATACACGCGCTATTGTCACTTGTGCACGCGACAGGTCAATGATAATGACATTGACAATACACACACACACACACACACACACATATATATATATATATATATATATATGCGTGTGTGTGTGTGTGTGTGTGTGTACATATACATATGTGTGTGCGCGTGTGTCTATGCACATCCAACTGACTGAAAATATGTTTTA
>OY757922.1:7582323-7624823 GCA_963585895.1 Sepioteuthis lessoniana
GAAGGGACAAGATAGATTCATATGTTTTCTAAGGCTAATATTATCGTAAAGGGAAACGGAAACATTCTTGCAGAGTTTGAATTTAGTTTGAATTATTTGAACGAGACAAACTTTTGTAACTAAAAAGTTTGGTAAATATTACAAATTGCAATGTGAGATGGCTTTTTCATTCTTCTTTCTTTTGTCTTTAAAGACATGTCAACCTTCGTGGCTTATCTAATACCAAAACTATCTTTGTAAAAAAAACAGTAGTCATTGTTAGGAGGATAAGGGATTCAGTATCTTTTCCAAAGGCATTAGTCAAAAAGTGAACGTAATAGCACGACTTGAGTTCGCAGCTGCTTACTTCGAGACTGAAGTCAAACTCTTCATTCATTACTATATTTACCAACCCCTCCGCTCGGACAGGGTATGACACAAGGTCAATTTTTAAGCAGCGTTTAACAGGTTTGAATTCAGAGTTTTCCTTCTCCTAGACTAGTTGCCTAACCAAGGTTGAAGAACCTAGTCTGCCCTTCTATTTACCCATAGCTGGAGGGAGAATCATTGGATTCATACCTTTCTCAAGGGTATTAGTGCTATGTGAAATGCAATCACCGTGTCCATTTCCTACGACGCTAACCGTTACACCACAGGCAACACTTTATTCATTACGCCAGGGGGATTCCGCATCAGTCTTCTTTGACTGATTTTTAATACAGAACATCCTTTTTCGTTGATCGAGTTAAGTGATTTTTGGTGGGGTCTAAAAAGTCCAATGTTCATATTCCAGATATATCATGGAGTAACGATTTGCAAGCTCGCCCAGCAATCACGTCCAGTGAGTTTGAGCCTTACCGAGTAATCTTTTAACGTTCATCATAATTGGATTCGCCCCAACCAAATTTTTATCGATACATCTATTAATTCAAATGTTTTTCTCCGAGTTTGTTAATTCATTCGGGTGCATTGAACATGGAGTATATAGAGACCTATTCAAATGTCCATCTTGTCGACTGTATCCCGTGCAGAGGGATACGAACACTTTTTTCATTAAGGAGTGACCAAGGTATGACAAAAACAACATCTGAGGGTAAGGCTTCAGTTCAAGAGGTCTAGGCATTGTGGATTTCATCTACATTGCCATTAATCCCAGGTCTACATTCACCCGGCCTACAAGTACTGGTTAGTGTCAAATAGATCGGTTTGAAAATTATTTGTTTTGAGTGAGATTATGTGATACCAAATCCCTGTAAATAATTTGTATAAAGAATATTTATTTGAAATTATTGTTGTTTACTTAGGAGACTTAACTTTTGTTACTTAAATCATATAACTTTGGGCAAATAAAGGATTATTACAAAACATAAATAGTTTATGTAACCATCTAATTGTGCCTGAATTATTCGTTTAAGAAAGGATTACTAGAAACCACATAACTGTGTACAAATTATTTCACTTAAATAGAAATAGATGATACTATTTAATGATACCATTTAGATAGGAATATATGATACCATTTAGATAGGAATATATGATACCATTTAATGATACCATTTAGATAGGAACAGATGATACAATTTAACTACGAGGGTCGTTCAAAAAGTTCGAAAAAGGAATGATAGTATGTTTCCACAACAGAAAAGCTAAGTTATGCTCTTATTTCTTGACGAAGCTTAGAAATTTTGAACTGTTTTCGTATGTGTAAAAAAAAACCTCTAAAGAAACAACTCTATAAAAACAGGAATCTGAACGTACAATGAATGTGGTTCCCTAACTTCTTGGCATGGAATAATCGTCGAGGGTTTGATATGCCGTAAAAATCAATCAATCAATCTGTTTAAACGCCTTATGAGTCATTGATTCATATTTTTCAATAATCCTTCACAGAACGCCTGAGTTTAAGTACAAAGTGACAAATAGTGATATAGTTTTTGGTACTTGAAGATACCAAGCAAATCAAAATTTACACATGTACGACATCAGTTTCTTGTCGGTATTTTTACGGATGTAAAAAGTGTCTTATAACAGATCTGCTATAATTTCGCACAATAATCTTGCTATCCCTTCACCACAATTATTTGAAAATTTTATTGCTTAGTGGCTACCTTATAAAAAATAGAAAATCAGATAAAAATATAATAGTACCTGGCAGGTTGCAGTTCCTCTCTGTGCATATGTTGATAAAATAAATCAACAGTATTAGGTATCAGGAGAAATCATTTTTTAAAAATACATACGTATGATCTTTAGGGTCATCTGAAATCGAAAAACTCTGTTGGCCAGTTGCAGTAAAAAAGCTTACTTTGGAGGAAGAAAGTATTTTCATTAATCCAAAGTTGACGATCTGTTTCTGTCTTGGCCAAGTCAGTTTCAGTATTCATGTATCAATTTCAACTCTTTCAAAGTTATTACAAAAGGTAACTTTTAATCGTCTTTGGAAATTGAACAAAATTTACTTGAAATCGAAATCTATCATTCAATAAATTCTTTAATTCAGCTGACTTGAAAAAAAAAAACTCCCTATGAGCAGTTGAGTTTTATGATTTAGTTTTTCCTATTATATCTAGATGCGAAATTTCAATGAAGAGGTAAGTGGGAAATCGATGAAGAGTGGATGTCATGATTAAAGAAAATCAGCGAATTAAACAATGAAACGTTGCTTTGAACTGGAATATTAATTAAGAAATTGTGCACCATATCAACGAGACACCGAAATTGCACCATATCAACGAGACATCGAAATTGCACTATATGAATGAGACATCGAAATTGCATCCTATCAACGAGACATCGAAATTGCGCCATATCAATGAGACATAAAAATTGCACCATATCAATGAGATATCAAAATTGCACCATATCAATGAGACATCGAAATTGCACAATATCAACGAGACATCAAAATTGCACCAAATCAACATGACATCGAAATTGCACCATATCAACATTAGGCCATATTGCACTTTCAAACAGAACAAACCTATGAGAAGCCTGAAAATTTCACTTGTTGCATATCCTCAGTACAGCTCCAAATGAGCACCATAAGATTTCTTGTCTCAAAAACAAGAGAGGGATTGAAAGGTCAAATTTCTTTTTCGCTGCCGAAATTTAAAACTATTATCCGGTATTAAACAAAAGAAAGTTTTATTAAAACCTCATAATTAGTCCATTCTTGTTATTAAGCTTTTCTTAGGATTATTTTTAACGGCAAGTCAACATGTCTAGGGTTATAACAGGCCTGGCAGTAAGGGAATTGTGCTCAGTGTACATTCATATTTACATGTAGTCGTTTCTTGAAAGTTGTTTTTTTGCGCTTTGTAATATAGTATTAAGTATTCCTATCTAATACAAATAACTTACTGAGATTTGTATGGATTCAAATGTTCCTATCTAATCCTAATAATTATAAAGTGACAAGCAATTGTTTCTATTTGATAATGATCATTTGTTTTCACATTTATACATGGATTCAAGTAATAACGATAATCCTTAGTAAACAATTCTAGCCTCAAGTAATTATTCTTACAACAAACAATTCATAATTATATGACATTAAGTATTCCAATCTAATGCGAATATTTTTTTAACAGACATATTAGACTCATAGATGGGATTCTAACAAGCACTACCACTATGGTTGAAAGGGGACCTGGGAGTAATGGCACTGAAGAGGTACTTCACACTCCTCATATCTCTAGAAATAGAACGTAATACTTAGATGCAGTATAGTGTCATACCTAGAACACCCACTTTCAAGACACCCACTCAGCAGGGGATATTCTAAGCCTCGCCGACGGGGTGTTAGCTTTGCCCAATCTAGAACCTAGAAATCACTTTCGCTTACCGTACCTACAATAATTTAATTAGTACCTATCCAAGTAAGAGAATAAAAGTCCATTACTTGCATGATCAAACGCAAACCGGTGCATTAAACCTATCTTGACGGTTTTAGTTTGGTTTGGTTTTGTTTTGTTTTATGGTGCATCAACGATTGTAGGTTATTAATGCCAAATTAGTTTTTATATGTATAAGCAGTTCTATTTCAAACAATTCAGTTTAGGATAAGAACACAGTTTCAATGTAAAAAAAAGTTCTATTTTGGACAATTTAGTTTAGCTTAAGTACACAGTTTCAGGGTCAAAAAACAATACTATTTCAAACAATTCTGTTTCACTTAAGCACACAGTTTAAATGCAAAAAAAACCCAGTTCAATTTCAAACAATTCAGTTTTGTATAAGTATAATTTTTCCTTACACAATTAAATGTCAAAACAGTTCTATTTCAAGCAATACAGTTTTCCATAAGTATGCAGTTTAAATGTTAAAAGCAGTTCTTTTTCAAACGATACAGTTTAGTATGAGATTATTTTTTCTTTATCCGCAGTTAAATGTTAAAACAGTTATATTTCAGACAATTAGGTTTAGCATAAGTACACGGTTTCAATGCCAAAATCAGTTCTATTTCGAACAATTCAGTTTAGCTTAAGTACATAGCTTAGTTCAACTTGACCCATAGATAGGACCCTTATCAAGTACTACCTCTCAAGCATTATGAAAGCTCATCATCAGATTGTTTAGTGTCATATCCAGCACACTCATTGGGGGAAGTCTTACCCCTCTGTGGAGAAGCAACCGGTGTATTCATCAGCCCCAGCCGACTCGGCAAATCTTGACGGTATGATTTTTGGTAGATTTTCGAAATCGAAGTATTTTTCGGCTGTATATTTCTATTGAAAGTTATCACATTTTTTTTCCATTGGTTTACGGATAAATAACTTTGCACACACACTCTCTCACTTTTCATAAATTTCTTCTCTTTTATCAGATTACGGAAATAATTATTTTGTGAGAATTTTAAAACAAAAAATTAAAAATTCTTTTTGAGAAAGTTTTTTTTTTTCTTGAGTGTAAATTTCTCGGGATTTTTGTTCTTACCCACGATATGACCCCTATTAGTAGCTATGGACCATGGCAACCGTGGGCCTTATTGGGTAAAGAACACAAACTACACCATCTACCTACAAATGTACCTATCAATATCGATAATAGTAAGAATGATTGATTTTAGTCCCTGCCAAAATTTCTTACTCTGATTATTAAATTGTTTTTTATAAATGAGCCCGGATACTCAGAAATTCTAGACCAAAACAGGTAATATTTTCATTATCCAATTGATTGAGACTATTGTCCTCATCTTGGTCGTTATGCAAACTTTTCGATCGCTTTGCTCTTAAGCCGTCTTCAGGTCTTTTTTGTCATAGTCTATAAGCTTTAGAGAATATTAAATTTCACCTCTTATTCAACCCATGGATGCAAACTTTTCTATTCTAAGATCCATATTTTGCTTTGTCTCGTATATATCAGTCTCCTCAGCTATTTAGGATATGTAATGCTAATTGTCTTTCCACTGCGCCAGAAAAAAGGTAAATTTACTGATGGGAGATGTGGCTTAGCACAAACTGTCAAATGAAAACAATCAACCAACACAGATTGAATAAAGGATTTGTATAACAACCAAGATGAGGATAATCGTCCAAATTACGCATATGTATTTACCCAAATCTCTCCACACGAGCAGGATGAGAAATAGGTAATTCTTAAGTGAGGTTTAACAGGTTTAAAATAAGAGTATTCCTTCTCCTAGACTGTCAAAGAGCCCGTGTTTCTCTGCTATTTATTGATAGCTGGTAGGAGAATATGTAGATTCATTCCTTTCACAAAGGTAATCGAGCTAGGTGAAACGCAAACAGCTTCGTTTAGGATTTGAACTCCGCTCACCGAGTTCATTTCCTTCGACGATAACCATTACACCTACAGCACCTTCAAATCACGTGTATTATTTAAATACTTCCCAGCTGCGGCTGTGTCAATACTACTCTATGGATGCACCACATGAACGCTTACAAAACGTCAAGAAAAAAAAGCTTGATGGGAACTCCACAAGAATGCTACGAGTTAAAATGATCAAACCCTGGTTGCAACACCCAACGAAACAACAACTGTATGGCTACCTACCTCCCATTACTAAAAAAAATCAAAGTGAGACGGACAAGACATGATGGAAACTGCTGGAAAAAGCAAAGATGAAGTCATAAGTAATGTTCTCCTATGGACCCTTTCACATAGACGTGCCGGTGGTGGTCGACCAGTAAGAACCTACCAATAACAGCTCTATGCAGACACAGGATGCAGTTAAGTGGACTTGCTGGGAAGGATGGACGATAGGGACAGAGAGAGAGAGACAGACAGAGAGAGAGAGAGAGAGTCAGGGAAATCTGAACTCGCAGCTTGACTTGATGGTGATGATGGAGATAAATGAAAAATGGAAAGTTGGCGACCTTAGTTGAGGGTGACCCGAAGGATCCCCTTTCAATAGCTACCCCACCGAGCTGTAGGGGAGGGAGCTACTCCATTCCCTAGATTGCCCCAATTTACCCTTGATCCATACCTTATAATGCTGAGTGTTAAGCAAGGAGGCCTCTTCCATTTTTTTAGTCTTTGGTATGACTTTACCTGGGATTGAACTCCGTTCTCCTGGACGATTAGTGAACACTCTACTTTTTAAGACAATGGCCCGGTATGATGGAGATAAAACCCCTCATTTCACCAGTTATAGGTTAAATAGTTCCATTATTGTTCTTTTACCAGAATGGCTTTGGTAATGACGAACCCACAAAAACAAGCCAACTCAAACCAGCTATATTCTTCTTAAAACTGACCTTTTGTCGCATCTTCAGTGGAAGAGGACTTGGGAAAATGCGTACACTTGGAAAATATCTATATGATCTTCTATCATGGCCTTGTACCACTTTAAATTAATTTTTTAAATATTCACTTAAGATGTATGAAATAGTTATTCATTTAGATTTGCCTAGGTTAGCTAAGCTAAAAATATGGGACACCTTAAATTAGAACTTTACCAAAATTCACACGACGCGTTGGGCTCATATTTAAAGCAAAAGTTTGAGAGATCTCCTCGCAGACCATTCGGTGAAAGGTCGAAAACACTAGAAATCCCTTTTGCGAGGTATAGTGTCAGATTATATTAATGAATATTTGTGAGGTCGTGGATCTATTTCTTCGGAAGCCATATTAACCATCCACAGAATCCTTGAAGGTGTACGGGCAAAGAACCTACAAGCGACATTAATATTTGTCGACTTTACCAAGGCTTTCGACTCGATTCACAGAGGAAAGATGGAACAAATCCTACTAGCGTACGGCATACCTAAAGAAACCGTAGCGGCAATAATGATTCTCTATAGAAACACTAAAGTAAAAATACAATCACCGGATGGAGACACAGAATACTTTGACATTGTAGCAGGAGTACTACAAGGGGACACGCTGGCCCCGTACCTCTTTATAATTTGTCTAGACTACGTACTTAGAACATCGATTGACAAAATCAAAGAGAATGGCTTCGAACTGACGAAGAAAAGAAGCAGAAGATACCCCGCAACAACAATTACCGACGCCGACTACGCCGATGACATAGCGATACTGGCAAATACACCTGACCAAGCCGAAACACTTCTGCATAGTTTGGAACGAGCAACAGCAAGCATAGGCCTCTATGTTAATGCACACAAAACGGAATATATGTGCTATAACCAAACGGGGGACATCTCCACTCTAGAAGGAACCCCACTTAAACTAGTAGACAAATTCACGTACCTAGGAAGCAGCGTCGAATCAACCGAAAAGGACATCGAAACGAGGCTAACGAAAGCATGGACAGCTATCAATAGGCTATTGATTATATGGAAATCAGACCTAACCGATAAAATGAAACGCAGTTTCTTCCAGGCAGCGGTCACATCGATACTGCTATATGGATGCACTACATGGACGCTAACAAAACGGCTGGAGAAGAAACTAGATGGCAATTACACAAGAATACTGCGTGCAATCCTGAACAAGTCCTGGAAGCAACACCCCACAAGACACCAACTGTACGGCCACCTGCCCCCTATCACGAAAACTATTCAAGTTAGACGAACCAGACATGCAGGACACTGCTGGAGAAGCAGAGATGAACTCATAAGAGATGTACTCTTATGGATCCCCACACATGGCCGCGCAAAAGCAGTACGACCAGCTCGAACGTACATTCAGCAGCTATGTGAGGATACGGGGTGTTGTCCTGAAGACCTACCTAGGGCGATGAACGATAGGGAGGAGTGGCGAGCGAGGGTCAGGGATATCCGTGCTACCAGCACGATATGATGATGATGATGATATTAATGAATAGTTAAGTGGTTCTGGCAAAACTCTCTATTCAATTGTGCTAGTATCGCAGACAATTAGTACTAAGTTCGATCCTTGTTGGATGCTTCGATACTGCGACCTTGTGTCATGATATTTAAACCGAGAAATTAACTTATTTTTTTTCTTGCGAGTTTTTCACTCTAGTTTTAACTTTTTTTTTTTTTTTTTGCTGAATTTTGAGTGACAGCAAGTCTACTCTGATCAACAGGACTCTTCAAAATATTCTCATGATATGATCTGATCATTCCTTTGATCTCTAATCCCTCCAGGTTCCTTGCCTAGCCATTAAGGACTGTTCCAAAAGCACCAACTGCAATTGTTATCACTGTCACCTTTACTTGTATTGTTATAGAAGTGGAAACTGACTTTTTTTCGTCGTAAAAATCAAATGTACTCCACCACCAAATAAAATGATACGAATTACGACCGAGTAAGCAAGACACCGGCCCATTGACAAAATAGTTAGAGTGTTCGCCAATGGCCCGGTAGACGTTAGCTCAATCTCAGGTCGAGTCATACCAAAGACTCAAAAAAGATGGTACTTGATGCCTCCTTGCTTAACACTCAGCATTATAAGATACGGATCAAGAGTAAAGTAGGGCAATACAGCGAAAGGAGTAGCGTCCTCCCCTATAACAGGTGTCGTAGCTATCGAAAAGGGAAGCCATCGGGTCATCCTCGACTATCGTCGCCAACTTATTTACAAGGAAGAAAAAAACAGGGAAAAATGCTTTGTCATAATTCGTTTCTTTTTCTTTTTTTTGTGGAGGGTTCTATTTGATTTTTTTTTTTTTTGTGGAAAGAAATCAGAAAGAAGGAAAAAAGAAAGAAAGAAAGAAAGAAAGAAATTCAGTAAAAAAGAAAAGAAAAAAATGAAGAATAATGCAAGGAAAAGAAAAAGCTGGGAAGGAAGGAAGGAAGGAAGGGAAAAAGGGAAAAGGTGGAAAAGAGGAATAACAATGACAATAAGATGAAATATTTCTTACAAAACATGTTATGAATTTTCACCCTGGTAAGATATAATAGTTATCGTTTGGGATCATGTGATTATAAGTGCGATTTAATGCCCAGCTGAATCTTCGGTATACTTTCCATTTTATTGTAAGGCCATTCGGTACCATCTTTGCATTCTGAATTTTCTGGATATTTTCCATCTTCTTACTCTCTTTATGATTTTCCCTAGTTTGGCTGAAACGTCAGTTCAATCGCATTGTTATTGTCGTTTGTTGTAGCAGTAGTTGCTGTCGTTGTAACGATACGAAGTGCCAGCTTGAAAGAATGAAAGGAAATCGGAATGGAAAGAAAGAAGGAATAAAGGGAAAGAGAAAAGAAATAAGAAAAGAAAAAATGTTGAAGAGAGAAAATCATAGCTCATCACAAAATCCTGTAATATTGCTGTTTAAAACAAGGCTAGAAGAGGAAAAACAAGACGGGCTAAAGAAGAAGAAGAAGAAGAAGAAGAAGAAAGTGATTGTGATGATGACGATGGTGGTCATAAAAAAACAAAATCGTGGCAGGAGAAATAGTCGCAGTAATTTAGTAAGCTTTTTGCATAAATGTGGCATGCGAACGAGTGATTGGGGCAACCATTGAGACTCGAACACAGTCTTACAAGTTTGCTAGTCAAGCTTGCTAACTATTATACAACCTGAGGCGACCTGAGAAACAGTCACAGTAGGAGTCGAAATAATCTCTGTGATAACACTGATTCATTTCTTTACGTCTTCATTTGTACTCTTTGAGTTTTCACACCAGACGATTGAACTTGACGGGAATGAAGCGACAGGAAATCATCCTTACATTCTAGCATTTTCCTCAGTACTCTTACTAATTTTGGTAATTATTTTATTTGGTATCATTATCTTACCCCTTGCAAGTTTTTCACACTTGAAAGGCTTTGTGCTGAATTCTGAGTAACAGCAATTCTGCTCAGGTTTTCAATATTCTACTGAGTATTCTCACTGATTTCAAGTGCTGTGGTCTAAATGGTATCGATTCTTCATCTGATCTCCAGTTCTCCCAGGCTCTTTTGTAAAATTTTTTGGGTCGTTCTAAGGGCAACATCTACATTTAGTATCATCGTAACCATTATGTGATATCGCTTGTTCAGCTCTCTGGCGAAATCCAAGTATCTGTCCAGCTTTTTTAAACCTATCTTTATCCTGTACTCAGATTAAGGTTCAGATCTATGGTCTTGCGAGACTGACGGATATCACACACACACATATATACAAAGCACACACACACACACACACACACACACACACACACACACACACACACACACACACACACACAAAGCACACATACACATATACAAAGCGCACACACACACACACATGCAAAGCGCGCACACACACACACACACACACACATACAAAGCACACGCATACAAAGCACACACACACGCGCGCACACACACACACACACACACACACACACACACACACACACACACACACAAAGCACCCACAGACACGAATCACACAAATCACAAAACAAGGCACTCCCAGAAATTGTACTTTTTGAGAGTTTTACACAACACAGTTAGCTGATAGTCTTTCACTAATCTGAGTGACAACAAATCTTTTCAAGTCTCCAGGACTCTTCTCAGTATTCTAACTAACCTCAACAATGCTGTAGTTTTAATGGTCTCTGCTCATCTTCCGATTTCCAACTCTTTCAACCCTCTTAAACCGTTGGAGAAGGTTCCAAGAGCACCTTACAAATACCACCACTTTCTTTTTCCATCACTTTTTCAATTCTCTGGAAATGTCTAAGTATCTTGTCTCTCCTTTTATCTTCTTTGATTTTCATTCTTTGGTCATCCAGGACGGCAAAATACACTATTCGACGGGTTCTCTTTTTCTTGTTAACTATCACGAAGTCTCGTCTTCTAGCAAGGATTAGTTGATCTGTTTATATCTCAAAATCATAATAGTTTGTCTCATTTTTCAGGACGGATTCAGTTTTGTGCAAATACCATTTAGTGGTATGGTGCTTTTTTGTACTTTGTTGGATATTTTGTACATCTTATTGATATTAGTAGTATTTTACTTATTGCGAGATTTTTACACCAGGATTACCTAATTGTCTTTTATTGGAGTCTAAATGACAGTAAGTATTATGGCCGACCTCAGCAATACAGTAGTTTGGATGGTCGTGACATGTCCTCTTATTTCCAGCTCTTCCAGCCTTTGGGCATCGTCCAATTATGATTGGTACCTCCATCATTATTATTATTATTATTATTATTATTATTATTATTATTATTATTTTTCTTATTTAGAATTTTTCACACCAGCGTTAGCTGATGATTTTTCATTGGAGTCTGGGTGACAGCAAGTCTTCTCAAGTCTCGCGGACTCTTCTTAGTATTCTGGTCCATCTAAACAATGTCTTATTTTGGATGTTATCCACTCGTCCTCTTATTTCTAATCCCGTCATTCCCTGTACTAATCCTTTGGTCTGGTCGTCTGGCCGGAATTAGGTGATCTGTTGATATCTCAAAATTCTGGAGAATTATTATTATTATTTTGTTTCTTGAGAGTTTTTCACCTCAGCGTTAGCTGATGGTCTTTCACTGGAGTTTGAGTGACACCAAGTCTCCTCAAGTTTCCTGGACTCTTCTCAATATTCTGACTGATTTTAATAATTCTGTGGTTTGGATAATCTCCACTCGCCCAGTTATTTCTAAGTCCCCCAGTCCTTGTATCAATCCTCTAGTGACTGTACCAAGAGCACGCTGTTTTTGTAAATTCCCTGGCATGGTCGAGGTACTTATCCTTCTTTTCGCTAGGAGAGCGGTCCACAATTCTGCAAATTCTCTTTTTTGTTGATTATTATTATTATTATTATTATTATTATTATTATTAGTAGTAGTAGTAGTAGTATTAGTAGTATCCATCCCTGAGGCTTGAGATCAGCATCTTTAAAAAGGGTTGTTTCACCACTTTTCTGCAATTACCCCCAAGTCCACTTTGACCCAGAGTAATGATACTTGCAAGGGTCCTATTTGTACGCTAAATAGATTTGTTTGATATAATGTCTAAAATGATTATGAATTATTCGCCAATCTAAAATGGTTATATTGATACATTCTAGTACTATATAAAATCAGAGATCCTGCATTTTAGTACTATTGGAGATCATAATTGTTAAACTTTACAGAAAACATGACCTAACAAGATTTGACTTGCCATAAAATTAATCAGTCAACCAAACAACTTACCATCCCACTAAACAACTACATGATTACACATGGCATAACGTTGTAGAAGATGAAATTAACGAACCCAGTTCAAATCCCGTTCGAGGCAGTCTATGTTTCAATTCGCACGTTTGAGAAATGCTTTCTATCATCTGTACAACTCCAGGTAAGGGTTAGTAGTTTGGTAGGCTGATCTCTTTTACCTTCGTTAGGCAATCAGTTAAAAAAAAAAGAAAGATCTAAGTTAAATCTAGTTGTATTCCTCTAAAAAATTACCTCGTGTCATATCCTCCCCGTGGTGGAGGGGTTGGTAAAATACTTTTATCATGAGTAATCCAGGGAGTAGGAGAAAGGGGGAGAAGGGTAGGAGAAGGAGGAGCATTGATTGTTGTTATAGATGAATCTTTATTTAATATATTTAGATATTCAAACAAGATATCAAATGGTTTTCATTAGGGGTTAGGTGACAAAAAGTCTCTTCAAAACTATAAATATGATATTACAAATAACGATATCTGATTCATGCCATAACTCTAATAGCAGAGGGGGAAAAGGAAACCAAGTTCATTCAATCAGTTTATATAACCTAGTTTATTTGGTGTTTATGGCTGGGGATCAAGTGAAAACAATCTTTTTTAAATTCATAAATGTCCCCTGAGCCATTATGACAACCATTTACTATTTTCCTTCATCTCACCAAAAATCTCTGGGATTTAGAACAGACTGACGCCAAAATAGTGCAACTATTTACTCATAGCTAGGAGTAGAACTGATGATCGCTCGTATATTTTACTTATTTTGGCAATTTTCTAACAGATGGCAAAACTTCTGATAACTTAAATTATAAAAATCTAACTGTATATTGTTTTTATTATTTAGCCATGTACATATGGTTATAACATACTTAAAACTCAAATGATACGCACAGGCTAAATTATTGAGCAAAGTACGAAATTCTGATCTTAATTTGTGAGCTTTCATTTATAACATTTTATAAATTGCTCAGTCCACATTGTTTATAGGTGTTATAATGAATCTCAAAATGTCTCATCTGATAAATTTGCTTCGTTGTTAAAAATGCCTTCACAAAAGTAAGAGAATAAACTATTCTAAATGTCGAATATTGTACCACTTGACAAACAACGAAGGACTCGTAGATATATAAAAATGTAATTTATATTTTATATTTATTCTTCGACAGCGACATTTGCGTGAAATAGGAATACAGTCAGTGAGAGAGTTCGCACATATCTTTCTTCTGTGGCGTGGACCTTTTCTGTGAAGTAGTGCGACAGCTGGAGAACACATACGGGGGAGCTGACCGGTTTCCTTAAGTAACAAGCGAATATCTCCCTTTGCTTGAAAGACCAGCGGGACTCTCCCTTCGCTTGAATGACTAGCGGATCCCTCCTAGCGGATCTCTCTTCAGTCCAAAATTACAGACCTTATATTGTCTTCCATGCGGAAATATGAACTCGCCTCTTCACCCACGTATTTTCTGTTTATGACTGGTTATCGGAACTTACAAACTTCCGATTTTTTCCGGTAATTTGTTGATCTAATCTGCGAACAGAAATATCTGTCACTCAATCCATAGGCAATAAATTACCTTTCTCCTTCCTGTGAAACAACTTTGTTGATGCTATCTTGCGACTGCATTGAATCTGTCGCCAGCTAAGCTTGTATATTACATAAATTTCGTGCAAGAATACTTCATGGTATTGGGACCAGCTGCAAATACATCGAGCAACTTCAATATCTGTAAAGCAGGTTGAAGATTTTTCATAATGAGAATAAACCATTGAATTTTAACTGGCTGTTTTGTTTCATATTGACCCCGGGTGTCTCAACATACATAGTATCCATGTGACAGCTAATAACTCTACTAATAATAATGTTGAATTCTTTTAAGTTTCAGATTTGAAAATACTATACTATAACAACTATTAGTCCTCGATCACAATGCGTTGGACAAGAGAGGAAAAATATTTTGCATCAATACTTCTTTGGAGACAAACTCATTCAAAATTGTCTTAAAATTGATGCAACCCACTTAAATGATAATGATTTATTACTGAGACAAGAGACTCAAAAAAAAAAGATTGCATGTCCTGGAAGCTGATATAATATCAATTGAAAAACATTGATTTGATGTCTTTAATTCAAATGATGCATTTTTTCCAGGACGTGTTCCAAATGACTGCCACCGTAATAAATCATTATCGTATTAATGGGTGCATCTATTTTGAGACACCCTGTACAATGAGGAGTAAAAAAAACATTGCAATTTTTTGTTCGTGTGAATCACAATTTGGCAGCTCTGGATGTTTTTGCCGAATTCATGAAGGTGACAAACCACCCAAGACAATCCGATTCCGACTTTGCTTGATATTCCCTGAGTACTACCCGCCGGATTTGTCTATGTCTTGGAGTACGTTTTAAGTGTCCAGGTTTTAGGTCGATCTATCCTTTGTTGTATAGCCATGAATGAATATACATACACATATGCAGATGCATGCATAATCATAACAACGACACAATAAAGACGAGCGACACAGTTCATTAGAAAAATACACCTCTCATTTAATTTGAAAGGGTTCGAAAGCGTTACTAAAAGTTTTACTGTGAGAGGGAGTTGGAGACCGAACAGAACTGCAACATATTGACTCCCACTCTTATGGCCATAACAGTGTTTCTTTCCCGTTCTCCTAGGCTGCTTAACCGAGGGCCTGTGGGCCCAGCCTCTCTGGGACATGTTCCTCATTCCAGCATCTTTTCTCCAACTGGTCTGATCTCTAACTGCCTGACTTCCTGTCTTCACCTGGGTTATATAATTGTTCGTCGCCCACCTTCTTCTTGTGGGCGTCACAAATCGCACTCAATTCAACCTGTCTACGGTCAAGATTATATCCTGATATTCCTCGACCGGATGCACCTGCGCGGTGCGGTGTGCGGGTGAGGTCTCCAGTAAATCACAATGTAATTATCATAGATTAGTGATTCGGTCTCTGTTTCTCTTTTCGTGGCTAGGGTCTGAACGTAAAACGATAAGACAAAGATCCGAGAAGAAATTGTTTCTCGAAGAACGATGTAGCTACCACGTTATGTCGATTGTCCATGGTTTTACGGCCTCAGAGACAAAACAAAGCGAGAATTAAGCAACAAAAGGTTCTAACGCTAAACAGTAGAGCTGAGTTTTCGTGAGTTTCCCTTTCCAGACAAACAATAGTCTTAACCACATAGCAGTCCACAGCTGACCACGTTACAGGACATTTATTTTTCTGACAACGCTTTAAAAGAAATCATAGAAGGTATTGATATGGTTGTTCAAAAGACACAAGAGGATTTTAAAATTTGAACAGATCACTTCATTCAAGCCAGAAGACCAAAGAAGATAATTGTTGCATACTCATATGCAGATGCATGCATAATCATAACAACGACACAATAAAGACGAGCGACACAGTTCATTAGAAAAATACACCTCTCATTTAATTTGAAAGGGTTCGAAAGCGTTACTAAAAGTTTTACTGTGAGAGGGAGTTGGAGACCGAACAGAACTGCAACATATTGACTCCCACTCTTATGGCCATAACAGTGTTTCTTTCCCGTTCTCCTGGGCTGCTTAACCGAGGGCCTGTGGGCCCAGCCTCTCTGGGACATGTTCCTCATTCCAGCATCTTTTCTCCAACTGGTCTAATCTCCAACTGATTGAACTTCCTGTGCACCGAGTTATATTATAGTTCGACACACCTCCTTCTTCTTGTGGGCGTCACAAATCGCACTCATTCAACCCGTCCACGGTCAAGATTATATCCTGATATTCCTCGAAACAATTTCTTCTCGGATCTTTGTCTTATCGTTTTACGTTCAGACCCTAGCCACGAAAAGAGAAACAGAGACCGAATCACTAATCTATGATAATTACATTGTGATTTACTGGAGACCTCACCCGCACACCGCGCCTCGGGTAAGTTATATCCGGCTCCCATCACCATTTCATGACTGGGTACCGAAGTGCTAGATAAAGCCTATCATGTTACAGAAATATATTGAACTCTTTCCGTTGTCTTTTAGTATCTGTGTTGATTATTTTTCTTTCCATTTTTGGAATTCTTTTTCGGCAAGGTCAGTTTTTGTATTCAATATTACTTCCCTTGTCTATTAAGCAATAGATTATGCTTGTGTTAATTAGTGTCTCATTACATTCACTTACCGAGGAAGCAGCGTCTCATCAACCAAAAAGGACATCGACACGAGGTTAACGAAAGCATGGACAGCTATCAATAGGCTATCGATTATATGGAAATCAGACCTAAGTGATAAAATGAAACGCAGTTTCTTCCAGGCAGCGGTTGCATCGAAACTCCTATATGGATGCACTACATGGACTCTAACAAAACTGCTGGAGAAGAAGCTAGACGGAAATTACACAAGAATGCTGCGAGCAATCTTGAACAAGTCCTGGCGGCAACACCCCACAAGACACCAACTGTACGGCCACCTGCCTCCTATCACGAAAACTATTCAAGTTAGACGAACCAGACATGCAGGACACTGCTGGAGAAGCAGGGACGAACTCATAAGTGATGTACTCTTATGGACCCCCACACATGGCCGTGCAAAAGCAGGACGACCAGCACGAACATACATTCAGCAACTATGTGAGGATACGGGATGTAGTCCAGAAGACCTATCAGAGGCGATGAACGATAGGGAAAAGTGGCGAGAGAGGGTCAGGGATATCCGTGCTACTAGCACGACATGATGATGATGATGACATTTTCTTGAGAAACCCTCGTGTCCTTTGACAGATTATTCGACGAAATCTGCAAGGCGGGTGATCTTCATTCCTTCTTTACTCTCTCTCTCTCTCCCTCCCTCTCTCAATAAGAAAGTGCAGAGATACTAAGTGTTAACGACAGAGAAATCTGGGTGAGCGAACCGACTTCAAGTTACAGCTCAAACATTTCATATTTACTTCATAACAAACTTCTGAATATATACTTCTAACTAAGACGTTGTTAGTGATCTAAATCGACAAAGGTTATCGGTGAGTTTCGGGTCGGACCCAAATACATCCACCGTAGTTCCCCATCAAACAAACACTTTATGATAGATCAAAGTAGACAAATTTTCTCTATATTGGATTGGATGCTACAGGTTTGCAACAGCCACCTAGTGAAAGATTTATTTTAACCGTCCACAAGACTTTTTTCAATCATCGGACAGATACCAGATACGTAATTTAGTATTAATAATCTAAATAACCTAAACCAACTGGCAATAAACTTTCGATTTTTTTACTATTAATAATTTGACAGATTAATCTCAGATTGATTATCATCAGAAAAAATTGTATCGTTTAAAAACAACACACAAAAGAGAAAGCTGATCAAAACGTAAATATATATAAATAAAATCTCTAATGAAAAGCATATCTGTTTTCTTTCCATAACAAAATTAGCTTTGAAGTCTTGTTTGGCAATCAGACTGGGAGAAGAAAAACTCTCAATTCAAAGCTAAGTAGCTCTCCCTCCAATGCCTTCGCCGCGGGCAGGATTTGACAAAAGGTCAATTATCTTGCGGTGTAAAGGTGGTTTGAATTTAGAGTTTTCATCCTTCCAGACTGGTCGCCTATAAAAAGCTACAGAACAGCATCTAGTGCTATTTACACATACCTGGAGGAGGGATGAACAACTGATTTCATGCATTTCACGAGGGCATAAACGCAAAGTGAAAATCAACATTGTTTAGAGTTAGAACTCGGTCACTATTTCCTACGACGATAACCGTTGCCCTAAGATGACCTCGAAACTACGTAGCGTAACATGAAAAGTATATGGATACAAGAAGATAGCGTAATGGATTGTAACATGAAAAGTTGATGCAGCATGTTGAGTTCAAATAACGACCGAGACAGATTATGTTCACTTACACAATTAGGAAAATTAAAAAGCAATCTGCTTCCAGATATTGTCAAAATAAGATATGAAAAGAAACCAGATATGCTTTTCATTAGAGATTTTATTTATATGTATTTACGTTTTCATCAGTTTTCTCTTTTGTGTGTAGTTTTTAAAAGATACAATTTTTTCAGAAGATAAATAATCTGAGATTGGTGCTTCCTCTCTAGCCTTATTTGAATACCAGTGTAGAAGAACAACAACTTTGAAATCAAAAGCAAGTTGATGTGAAGTAGCAACTAAAAACCGTTTAACGTGTTTGTTTTTAAAACAACTCCCATCACTAAATTGACGAGGCTACAGCTCTATTCTGTTCAAGAAATGTACAGTTTATAGTTATCTACATATATACAGCTTATTTATATTATATAATTACTCTTGTTTTTTGATGATGGTATTTGGAATGTTACAAACACGACGACATTCAAAATAGAAAAAGGAAAGCTGATGATGTAGCGGAGACTACAAAAGTAGTGAAAGTAGCGGCTGTGATTGTAGAAAATATCGTAATAGTGACATTGAAGGAAGCTGCTTCCATTCATGGCTATTTTCTAGACTCTGGATTGATGATAAAACTCGTGGGCGTAAAGCCGTTGTGAAAAATGGAGAAAAACAGACGGTTGTAATGAAAATAATTGTATGATGCTGAAAAATCGTGGGAGGAACAATTTTTCACATTATTTAACTTCTGCTTACTGGTCAACACGCCCACCCTCGCAGACGCATGCACACACACACACACACACACACACACACACACACACACACACACACACACACACACACACACACAAACATATGTATATATATATTAATAAAAATGAAATTTCATCAATTCTGAAGCCTAAAATAAAATCGTATGAATATATAGCAAGAGTATATTTATTTTTGGACTGCTACATATTCATATTTCTGTTACTTAATTTCAGAATTAGAGTTTGACAGTAAATAATGTCTAATAGTATGTGTTTTTATTGCATAATTTGTCACTAGAAATGAAAGAATCTTTGTATCTTGTTATAAAATAAAATTAACTTTTTATTTAAAAAGAATTATTGGACCTTTATTTATTCATTGATGATACTGTAAGTAGTGCAAAGAAGTCTTCGGCCCAATTAATACGATAATGTTTAAAATCTATGAAAGTTACCGGCTATTTCACATTCATGACACATTTCAACATACTTGGCACCTTATTTCTTAAACTTTCACTCCTCTGTGCGTGTGTGGAGCAATCCAGGGAAAAGAGTAGCGTCTCCCTCTACATCTTGGTGTAGTATCTATTGAAAAGGGAGCTTTGGGATTGCCTTCGACGACGGTCGGTTAACTTAGTATATTAACATTCTTACATATATATATATATATATATATATATATATATATATATATATTTCAAAATGAAAAGGTACAGGGAAAGATTTGTATTTTTTAGAATTATATATTTTGTTATTTCATACGTGTATGTTTCGTTTGAGAACATGTGTGGCACTAGGCCATGTGAATGGGGCACCTAATGAGAATCGAACTCACTCCTGTAGGATTGTTAGTTGAATATTTTTCAGGTTTTGTATCGGTTTATATAGAGATCACTGTTTTGTGCTAGATTTTTCTTCTTCCTCCTCTCTTTTCTTTTCTCAAAATGTGTTGATTACATCCAGAACCTAGGAAAAGCTATAGGGACTAAAATGACGCCACCATACGCCAACCTAACCTTAGCATATTTAGAAAAAAATCTATACGAAATTATTGGTAAAAGAAGTCGGCACCAACATAAAAAGAGAATTTACTAAGTCATGGAAAAGATATTTACATGCTTTTTTTCATATTTTGGAAATGCCTATGGGGAGACATTAACGAATTAGAAAACCTACTCCAAAACCAATACCCTAAAATAAAATTCACTATGGAACATAGCTTAAAAGAACTACCATTTTTAAACATCCTCATAAAAAACGAAAATAGCCAAATCATCACAGATATCTACCACAGACCCATAGACACCCAACAATACCCCCACTTCAATAGCTACCACTCCAAAAACTGTAAAAAAACCCACCCCTTACCCTCTAGCACGTAGAATATATACCATAATCGATGATAAAATCTTTAGAAAAAACTTGCTTTAAAGAACTGCACACAACCCTATACCAGAGAGGATACCCAATTACACTGATGAATAAGTTGGCAACCTTAATCGAGGGTGACCCGAAGGCTCCTTATTCAATAGCTACTAAACTGAAGTGTAGATGAGGGTGATACTCCATTCCAGAGATTGCTCCACTTTACCTTGATACTTACCTTATAATGCTGAGTATTAAGCAAAGCGGCATCAAGTAACATTTTTGAGCTTTTGGTATGACTCGGCCTGGAATTTAACTCCGGTCTCCCGGACCATCGGCAAAGCCACAAAAAATGCCTACGAAACCCCGAAAAACATAACCACGAAAAGTCTCTAGCATACAATCCAGAAATATTCACTGAAATAATAAAAAATCTAAAAGAACTTAAAAACAATGTCAAAATCAAAGAAATACAAGATAACCAAAATCATTAAAAACCAGAGACAACACCAAAATCTTTTAAAAATACTCACCTCTTCTACATTCGGGGGAAACCACAACACAAGTGATTACCAAATGCAAAAATAAAATATGTGTAGTTTGTGATATAATCATAGAAGGAAAAATCAGGAACAAAAATTCAGAATAAATAAGGACTTAAGCTGCTACTAAAAAAAACGTCGTCTACATAATCGAATGTAACAAATGTAAAGAAGTATACATAGGATCAACATACACCTTCAATACAAGAATATCACTCAATAAAAACAATATTAAAATACCAGAAAACAGAAAATTAAATGTATCTAAACACCCATACGAATGTAGTCAAGGTAAACTTTAAAAGCATGCCTATATATCAAACTAACAATTACTCATTACTTCAAATAAAAGAAAAAAAAATTTCATTGATAAATTTCAGCCCACGTTGAATAAAACATAAATTATACACACACACACACACACAATCCGAAACAAACATAACTGGACATTGGCCTAGCGGTTAGTGTGTTCGCTAATGGCACGGGAGACCTGGGTTCAGTCCCGGTCGAGTCATACCAAAGACCCAAAGAAAATGATACTTGATGCCTCCTTGCTTAACACTCAGCATTATAAGGTACGGATCAAGGGTAAAGTGGAGCAATCCATGGAAAGGAGTAGCGCCCACCCTACACCTTGGTGTAGTAGCTATCGAAAAGGGAGCCTTCACCCTAGACTATGGTCACCAACTTTTCTTACATATATATATATATATATAAATACACACGTACACACACACAAACTAATAGTAAAATGTAAATTTTAAACCCCACTATTTGCCAATGGTCCGGGAGACTGGGGTTTAATCCCAGGTTGAGTCATACCAAATTTTTAAAAAATGGTAGTTGATACCTCCTTGCTTAACACTACGTATTATAAGGTACATATCAAGGGTAAAGTGAAATAATCCAGAGAAAGGAGTAGCGCCCTCCTCAACACATCGGTGTAGTAGCTAATGAAAAGTGAGCCTTCTGGTCGCCCTCGACTACAGTCGCCCACCTTCAAAAGAAAAGAAAACTCAAGACCAAAACTATACTCATAAACACAGGAACAATCAAGCCCAAACTAAACTCACACAAATACACACAAACAGAGAGAGAGAGAGAGAGAGAGAGAGAGAGAGAGAGATGTGGAACAAATACACACACAGAAAAAAGTAACTGTTAGTGGAATTCGAAACCACTTTAACAACCCTCCAAAAAAACAATAAACGCTATAACATATCAACTAAACACACACACTCACAACGACCCAGAGTAGCGCAGCGAAGAACTCTATAACATATCAAATATCAAAGACTAATTAAAGTAATATAACCAACAGGACAAGACAAACCAGAGGACACACTCTAAGAAATGGTAAGAGAGGAAGAGGAAGAGAAATCTAATACAAAACAGTGAAAACTCAATAAACCGATACAAAACCTGAAAAAATATTCGAAGACAAACCTACCCGAGTGAGTTCGAGTCTCATTGGGTGCCCCATTTACATGGCCTTGTGGAACACATGATGTAAGCAACTGACTGAAATAGCGAAACTTTTTTCTGAAAAACTGTTTTTTCATTCTTTATGAGGGAAATGGATTTCTCATTGAGAGAGAGAGAGTCAAGCAATAAGTAATAATCAATAGGAAAAGCAATGGTGTTGCAAGTCGAGCCTTATGGCACAGAATTTACGTTTCCAGCAAAAATATAAGTTTTCTTTTGTCTTACATTTAATTAAGCTTTACAAATCAATTTTTCCCGAAGTTCTTTAATCTGGGGATGTAAAATAATCAAACAGCATTATTGGTCAATTAGGACTAACAATCTGAATAATAAACAAACGTATTCAAAACTATAAATCTCTGAATTCTAACTCGGTTAAGATTATTTTTCTACAACTTTAATATTCAGGTTTAAAATAACATTATGAATTTCTGTAACCCAAACGTGTCTAGAAGCCTAAAAGTGATCAAGGTCTCTTCAAAATATGTGGGTTCAATTAGTGCTTTATACACTTACCATCCTTGAAATTTCTTTTCTCACCAGGTGTAAACATACAGATTTACTAACCCCTCCGCTCAGGCAGGATATGACACAAGGTCATTTTTTAAGCGGAGTTTAACAGGTTTGAATTCAGAGTTATCCTTCTAGTCTAGTTTCCTCACCAAGGCTGAAGAACCTAGTCTGCGCTACTATTTACCCATACCTGGAGGGAGAATAATTGGATTCATACCTTTCCCAAGGGTATTAGTGCTATGTGAAATGCAATCAGTCTCGTCCTGGATTTGAACTCGTTTCACCGTGTCCATTTCCTACGACGATAACCATTACACCACGGGCACCTCCTAGCTGTAAGCAAACAGATGTGAAAGAAGCAGTTGTCCTGATTTTTATATTTGATGAGGTGGGAGTCCATGTGGTATCGATGTAAGCGAGTTCAGACTCCAGACATGCTATTACATTCACTTTCGGACTAATACTCTTGGGATAGGCATGAACTCCCTTACCCCTAACTTTTGGGTTAAATGGTACAACAGCTGTTTTCCTGTGAGGATGGCTTTGACATTAAATAACCCACAGAAGTTTATATGCAATTAAACAAAGAAACCAAACCTTTTATTTATCCTTGTGAAAAGATAAAAAGTAAATTGTTTCATGTATAGATTTACCACATTTACCCAACCCCTCCGCTCGGGCAGGATATGACACAAGGTCAATTTTTAAGCGGAGTTTAGCAGGTTTGAATTCAGAGTTAAAAAGATCAAGATATTAAAAAAATGAGAGAACAAAATCACAGGAAAACTTTTAATTAAAGATTTAAGATTGAATTTTTAAAAAAGCACAAAGTTTAAGAATAATTTCAAAATTAAAAGGATCATACATTTTATTTGGTTATGCTCTGTTTCTTTGTCCAATGGCATTTCAACCTTCGTGGGTTATCTAAGGCCAAATATAATCATGTAGAACAGTAGAGGTACTATTTAACCCACATTTGTGGAAATAAGAGGATTAATACCTTTCTCAAAAGTGTTAGTCTGAAAGTTAACATAATAACGCGACTAGATTTCGAACTTGCTTTTTAAATGTCACATGCCCAGTCGGCTGGGGCTGTAGAATACACCGACTGCTTCTCTGCAGAGGGGTAAGACCCCCCACCAAAGAGTGTCCTGTGGCCAAGTTCGCTGGGGCTGTAGAATACATCGACTGTTTCTCTGCCGAGGGGTAAGACTCCCCCCCCCCAATGACTGTCCTGGATATGACATTAAACAATCTGATGGTGAGGTTCCAGGAATGCTGGATCTTTGAGGAATGCAGAGTACCCCTTCATTGCCATCGCTCCCAGGTCCACTCTGGCCTGGAGTGGTAGCACCTGATAAAGGTCCTATCTATGGGTTAAATAGAACTAAACCGTGCTTCTTTCACTATACTGATCTTTGCATTTAAACTGCGTATTTATGCAAAAATGAATTATTAAAAATAGAACTGTTTTGACATTGGGACTGCGTACTAGTGCTGAACTGAATTGCTCGAAATAGAACTGTTTTTGACGTCTAAACTGTGTACTTATGCTGAACTAAATTATCTGAAATAAAACTGTTTGACATTTAACTCTGTGTATTGCCCAGTCAGCTGGTGCTGTAGAATACACTGACTGCTTCTCTGCAGAAGGGTAAGATCCCCTCCCAACGTGTGTCCTGGATATGACACGAAACAATCTGATGGTGAGGTTCCAGCAATGATGAAGTTTGGGGGAATGCGAAGTACCCCTTCATTGCCATTGCTCCCAGGTCCACTCTGGCCTAGAGTGGTAGCACCTGATAGGATCTATGGGTTAAATAGAACTAACAGCATACTTATGCTAAAATGAATTGTTTGAGTAAACTGAATAGCTTGAAATAGAAATATTTTTGACAATTAAACCGTACTTACATTTAAACTATGCGCTTATGCTTAACTGAATTATTTGAAATAGAACTGTTTTTCGACATTAAAACTGTATTTACACTTAACTGAATTGTTACATATAACTGCTTGAATAATTTGAAATGGAAATGTTTTTGACAATTAAACTGTGTACTTATGCTAAAGTGAATTGTTTTAAATAGAACAGATTATTTACATAAAAATGGATTTGGCGTTAAATAGCCTACAAGGGTTGATATGCCATAAAACCAAACAAACCAACCAACATTTAAATGTTACAGCCTAATATGTTAGCTACCACGTCGCTGGGATTTACTCTTCACTTTTCGTCTTCTACATGAAATATCATCATGATCATGTCGAGCTGCTGGCGCAAATTTCCCTTTTCCGCCACCTGTCTCAATCGCTTATCGCTCCCGACAGGTCTTCCAGGCAACATCCTCTATCGGCACAGAGCTGCTGTAGATAGGCTCTAGCTGGTCCTTTAACCTTTCCTCATCCATGTGAGTGGGGTCCACTACAGTATATCGTTTATTAGTTCGTCCTTACTTTTCCAACAGTGTCCCGAATGTCAGGTTCGTCTAATTTGGATGGTTTTTGTGATAGGTGATATGTGGCCGTACAGCTGCTGTTTTGTTGTGTGTTGCCTCCATCACTTTTTCAATTCAGCTCGTAGCATTCTTGTGTAATTACCGTCAAGCTTTTTCTCCATACGCTCTGTTAGCGTCCACGTGGTGCATCCATATAGCAGTATTGATACGAACGTTGCTTGGAAAAAACTGCGTTTTATCTTATCGAACAGTTCTGACTTCCATATGACCGATAGCCAATCGATAACTGTCCATAACTACTCAGCTATCCAGTATTTTCGCCACTCTCAACAATGCTGTAGTTTTGATGGTTTCGATTCGTCCTCCGATCTGCAAGTCTTTAAGGACCGTTCCAAGTGCGCCATTTGCAATTGGTATCACCGTCACCTTCATATTTCACAACCTTTTCGTTCTCTGGCAAGGTCCAAGTAGTTGTCTCTTGATTTGTTTTCCTTGATTTTTACTCTGTGGTTCGCTGGGACTGCAAAGCTCGCTATGCGGCAAGTTATTTATTTATTTATTTTTTTTGGTTTGTTAATTATATCTCAGTTTAGTCTTTTGACCGAGATTTGGTGATTGCTTGCATATCAAAATCCCACAAAATTGTATACGTCTCATTCTCAAGGACTAATTCTGGTTTGTGCTCGTATCATTTGGTTGTATGCTTGAATTTCAATTTCTTGCACAATTCCCAGTGGACCGCCTTTCCTACATGGTTATATGTAGAGTTATACTCCTTTTACCACGTGCTTTTTATTCCTGAGTTGACCACTTCCTTCCACTATGATATAATTGTTGGCCTCAATGATAATAACTTTTGGTTTGTTTTACAAAGAGCAGCGTATTGACAAAACCTCGGAATTGATAAAAACGAACCATTGTTAAAAAGTGAAAAATTAAGTTTGTAATCCTTATATTTTAACTTGCTACAAATAACTAATGACTACAGAAATACCATCATAATTTATGTGTAAAACACATGCATTTATAAGACGTTTTAGAATCTGTAGCAACCAAGTTTAACCTATATTTAGCATATGTTAAACTTTTTATCGGTCTGTACTAACTAAAAAAAAAGAATTAATCTGGTCTTAACACACAAAATTTCCACAGTATGTAGAGCAAACAAACAGACATGTTCACACAAAAATACAACAAGTTTGCGACGAAAATAAGCTTATAACAGCAACAAACGCGCATTCCATTGTATGTTTCTCTGTAACCGCGTAAAACACACTTGTTTAGTTTATAGATATAATTTACTTTCTGCCTTTCCGTCCCGGATGTGGTGATTATATGGCCAGAAAAATCTATTATATAGTTATCATGTATAAGACGCAGCCCAAAACTTTGGGCTAAAAACCCAGGAGAAAAATGCGTCTTATACATAAACAATTACTGTATGTGCAATACCCAGCGCTACAAGTAGGATACAACATAATCTCAGTTTTAAGTGGAGTAGAGCTAGTGTAAATTCAGAGTTTTATTTCTCCTATATTGGTTACTGTGTGGGGTTCCTATTGGAGGTCAACGACAAAGGGCAAAGCTGTGTTGCTGCTTGATATCTGACTCCATTATTTGGTTATTTTATTTTACCCCACGTTGGCTAGTCGGTGTAACGCCTTGCCCAAGAAAGACCCAAAAAGAATTATTCAAAAGAAGACAGTAACAAATAGGAGACGAAGACGTCTCTTTTATATTTTCCTTTATTTCCTGGGTTCAACAACCAATCCATGAGTGATGGAGTTGTCCCTGAATACAATTGAAATGGACCTCATTTGGTATTTAAAGCTTCCATAAGGGTTATTTTTTTTGGGGGGGGGGAGTTTTTCAAAGTCCGGTTGTTTTAGTTTGTAGTTCCATTTCGTAGTCTTTTATATTCCGGCATACTGTTAACCGAAAGAGAGCTGCTACTGGGTGAAAGGGACTAACCAACGCCTCGTCCAAAAACGTATGGCGTGGCGCCTAGGCACCAGTCAACAATGATGTTGTCAAACCGACGGTTACTGTCTGAAAAAAGAAAGAGCCTGTTCCCCCCTGTCGGGAGGTTCCTTTTTTCTTTACGCATGCGTCGTCCTTTTTTCCTGTCAGGGACCTCTGGGAGTTTCAGCAAATTAATAATATTTTTTTTTTAATTCAAATTATTTATTTATTTATTCGTTCCATACAACTGTATCAAGGCTACATAGCTCAGTGTTCCCTATTATTTGCTTATACTCGTTGTGCAGAAAAGATAGATTCATGCCTTTCCTATAGATTTTAATCCAAAGTGAAACAATCCTAGCCTAGTCCACCTTTTGATGATGTCTCGCTTAGTCCATGTCCTATAATGATATTCCAGTGGGACACTCATCGAGGTTGAGTTGCAATAAAGTCAGAGAGAAGCGAAAAGAAAAAACTAAACTCAGCACAAACATGGATCAAATGCGATATAATGCAGTGGCAGTCTCCCACTTCCAGTAAACCTTGCGTCAGGATGTTCAACCACTAACAAGGAATCATTCTCGTGTTTGATGCGAGAAACAGTCACACACAGGGATTTTTGAACTAGGTGAGTCAACCGAAAAAGAACAAGTAAGGAGTTTGAATTTCGGTGGATTTAAGCCCCAACCCTACTAGGGGTAGTCTGCAATTTATCAAACAATAGGATATTTCTTTCCTAGGTAAAAAAAATATCGCTTCATGTTATTTTTTTGGCCGGCCAGGATGGAACACAAAAATTAAGTGAGTGGTATTTTTTCTTTGACCACGTGTCTATCTTGTTCCTTTTCTATGAGTTCGTTGGCGTCTCTTCATCTCGTGTCTGCAGATGCAACAATGCAGCAGCAGTTAGCATAAATAAATCGATATAATAAATTTTTATTTGGTTTAGTTTGGTTTTATGGCATATCAATCATCGTTGGTTATTTAATGCCAAATCCAGTTTATACATATATATTAAATATATATGATTTGTAAACAGAAGTAAACAAAGTTAAATGGTTTCAAGTATTGCTATGCATCAATAACAATTCGATTAAACATTAGTCATTTGTTTACACACAGTTAAATGATCAAACAGTTCTATTTCAAACAATTAAATCTAGCATAAGTTATTTGTTTGCTCACAGTTTAATGTCAAACATATCTTTTCGCCCCATAAATAGGACTCTATCACATGCAACCACTCCGGGCCAGAGTGCTCTTGAGAGCGATGACAATGAACGTATACTCCGCATTGTTCGAAGTTCCAGCATTACTGGAGCCTTCCCATCAGATTATTAAGTGTCATATCCAGGACACTCGTTGGGGGAGTCTTACTACTTTGTAGAGATGCAGTCGGTGTATTCTACAGCCCCAGTGGACTGGGCTCGATATAATTTTTCTGTTTCTCCATGACGTCAGAATTCCCTATGTCATCAACAGCGTTGACATACATACAAACAAAATGCATAATGTATAAAAAAACAAATTCTTGTATAAAATGTACGCCTAACTTTGTATTTTTTAAAAGATTCCTGGGGAAAACTTCTCATGTATAATACGCAAAGACTTTTTAGAATTTGTCGCAACCAAATTTAACCTAAACTTAGAAAACGTTCAACTTTTCATCGGTGTAAACAAACATGTTTATGTTTGAAAACACAAATGAGTAATGTCATGCTCCGGAGATGGCGGCAGAACAAGAAAAAGGTAAGTCGTGGGATGTGAACATTTGGTCAAAAAACCAGAAGAGAGAGAGACAGAGAGACAGAGACAGAGAGAGGGAGAGAGAGAGACCCACCTAGCCGACTAATCAGTCAAAGAAGTCCGTTTATTCCACTCTGTTCATATCTCTCAATGTATCTATCAATCCGATCACAATTATATCATCATAATTTACAGTATTAAATCTTATTGTAATATTAATTACATGTAAAAATACCGGCTCATTGGCCCTGTGGGTAGAATGTTCGCCAATGGTCTGGGGGACTTGGGTTCAATCCCAAGTCGCGTCATACCAAAGACTTTAAAAATGGTACTTGATACCTCCTTGCTTAACACTCAGCAATATAAGGTACGTATCAAGGGTAAAGTGAAGCAATCCTTGGAAAGGAGTAGGGCTCTTCCCTACACCTCGGTAGTTATGGAAAGGGGATCGTTCGGGTCGCCCTCGACTACGGTCACCAACTTTACTTACTTACAAATACACGGATACAATGAAAGTTAAATTTGAACCTATTTACATGTATATATGATACATACACAATTACATATATACATCCATGCATTCATACTTAGATAAATGGATCCACACTCGCCAATATACTTTTATGGTTTGTGCAAAAAGGTCCAGAATATATGTATATGTTGTATTTTGGCCTTGGACCCGGCCAAAAATGCCATTCCAAGGTGATGCACCGGAAGGAAGTGACACATTCTAATGGCAGTTATGACAGGAAATCGCGTGGGCAGAAATTGGCTGATGAAATGGGACGAGGTAAAAAATTCTCATGGTACACTCATAGACTGACGCACCGGAAGAGAGTGACCTGTGAACTGCATGACAGTTATTTCCGCTTGATGACGATCAAACATGCGATTTCAAAGATCGAATGGGCGATCGAGAGGACGTTGAACTATTATATAACTCAGTCAAGACAGAAGTCAAGACAGTTGCAGTTACAGTTGGAGACGGGGTTATAGACGAGTTGTGGTAGGAAAAGCCACACCCGGCCGAGGGGGCCCTCGGGAACCCCGATGGAGTTTGGGGACCAGAGAAGTTGTTGATAAGATGCAGTAAAGAAAGCCATCACCAAGCAGAATGGGCCCTGGGCCTCCGGTTGAGCATCAGGAGAACGAGAAAGACACAAAGTTGACGGCCATAAGAGTGGGGGTCAAAATATTGCAGTTACGTTCGGTGTCCAGCTCCCTCTCACACGCAAACCTTGAGTAACTCTTTTCGAACCCTTGCAATAAAGTGAGAGGTACATATATTTATAAAGAAGTCTTCCTGCGTGCGTCTTTATTATTGTTGGTGTCGTTATAATTCTGCATATGACTATATAACATATATGTGTACATCTTATTTGCAGTAGTAATTAAAAGAAAACGTGCATTATTTTAGTGATAGGATTAAATTGCAGGATAGAGCCACATAACAGACTAAATATTGGGCAACGATTAAAAATAATTGTTCAACAGTAAAAGCACTGTTAAAATTAGCCACTACACTTTGGTAGTGCAACTAACACTATTGAATAATAGTTTTTATCATTGTCCTATCGTCTGACAATATATGTATTGTCCTTCATCGACAGATTGTCTCGTTGTATCACAACACTTCAATGTGGCTAGATTGGTGAGATGCTTCAAGCTGGGATCGAAAACTGTTTGATGTTACATCAGTCGGACAACTTACCCTAGAGCCATCGTAATTTTCACCGTAAGTGAAGGAATTTTGCGTATGTATTTACATTTACATTATCGGCTGGCTGGAGTACTCACTTCTTTTAGACGAGCTATTGCATATTAGCGTATGTCGTAACCGGCAAATTTTTCACTTAAGATCTCAACCCATGTCTGTGGGAAGTCTCTCTCTCTATATATATATATGTATATATATATATAAGTATGCGTGTAAGATCTACACATAACCTGTCACCGATAAGGAACTCTTTTTCTTTTTGAATGTAGCAAAATTCATGACTATATCTTTGATTTATACATTTGAAACTGTATAGTTTTTTTATGAATTATTTTTATTAAATTCCGTCATTAAAAAAATCCATAAACAGTTTATTTGCCATTCACCAAATAAACCAAACCATATTTACAGTCAGTTACTCACTGTGCAACTACCTTGTTATCTAGTCCTCTTCGCCTAGGTACCAAAATATGGAATTTATGGGTTGATTGGTTGGTATTTTGTGTCATATCAACTCTTGTGGGTTATTTAATGCCAAATTCTGTTATATATTAATGATTTGAAAGCGAATAGTTGAGTTATATAATGACTGCTGACATGGATTTTTGGTTCGTTCCTGATAACCATGTGAGCTTTGACAAGCTGTCACGTTGTAATTAGTAAACAGGTGGAGGGCAGTGCATCGGGGTAGGTTGGTCTAGGCAGGTGTGTAACCGGAAGGGGACCACGTGATATGAGAATTTTGCGGTCAGATTTAGAGTCCAGGCAGAATCGAGGGTCGAGCGAGGGATACACAGAAGCGTTAGGTTTTCTCTGACGATGCAGCTTGCAAGGGGGTGCAAGCGTTGGCAGCCTCTGGACTACAGGAAGAAGATATGGGGCAAGAAGAAGTCCCCTCTCTGAGTATATGTCTCTCCATCTATCTCTCAAACTAACAACAAACTGTGGGCCCTTTCGAGAATAAAATGAGAGATATATTTTTTATAAAGAAGAGGGTTTCGTTTATTCGTTGAATTTCATGTTTGATTACTTTATAACAGTTGGTAACATTATTTTTAAACGAATAGTAAGAGCTTATTTGTTTGTTTACAGTTAAATGGCTTCATGTATTTCTATCTAACAGTCATAATACTTTTACATTCTTAATCATTTGTCTGCACACAGTTTAAGCGTTTCAAGTATTGCTATTTTACATCAGTAATTCTATTCATTAAGGATCTCTATGTAATAAGAATGATCTGTTTGATTTCAAATAACAAATAATAATAATGGTCCTTGGTAAATTATTTAACTGTTTTTTTGCTCATTGATGATACTATAAAAGGTGCGATCATTCCAGGTCAGATTAGACCAAGAAATAATTTCAGTAAAAGGGTACTTGGAATTTTTCAAAGTTCCAGGCGTGGAGGGTTACCTCCAGATGCCGTTTTGTATCATTCTCTGGATACTTTTTGATGAAGAAGTGGTCTTACCCCTCTACAGATGTGCAGTATTCTTCAGCCCCAGCTGATTGGGCCAAATGAAAATCATTAGTGGAGTAGAGGTATTGCCCCTCTGCAAAGGGGCAGTCAATGTATTCTTCAGCCCCCGCCGATAGGGCTAAAGGACACTCGTTGGAGGAGGAGAGATATTGCCCCTGTGCAGAGGTTAAGTCGATCTATGCTTCAGCCCCTGCCGATAGGGCTAAAGGGCACTCATTGGAGGAGGAGAGATATTGCCCCTGTGCAGAGGTGCAGTCGATCTATGCTTCAGCCCCTGCCGATAGGGCTAAAGGACTCTCATTGGAGGAGGAGAGATATTGCCCCTGTGCAGAGCTGCAGTCGATGTATGCGTCAGCCCCTGCTGATAGAGCAAGAAACAGAGAGGGTGTTTTTGTAAAAAAAAAAAAAAAAAAAAAAAAAAAAAAAGGAAAGATTTACAGTTAGTGTGATTCCATCTGTCTTTATTTCGCAGTAAGATTTAGGATGTAAAATATTGATAAAAATTCCGGTTTTATTGATGATAAAAGATGTTAATGATTGAGAAGATGATGATAACAGGTGTTTTGCTATATTTAGTTTTCCAATGAGGGTGGGTGCCACGATAATGTCGGCTATAATAATCGAATTTCTGAAAATCGATCTGGAGAGAATGGAAGATAATGAGAATATAACTGAAACACTGAGGCATTGAATAATTCTAAAGCTGTCAACATGTCGATTATATATATATATATATATATATATATATATATGTGTGTGTGTGTGTGTGTGTGTGTGTGTGTGTGTGTGTGTGTGTGTGTGTGTGTGTAATTGACTTCTTGCGTAATTTATACAATTAATATTAACAACTGAATAAAACGCATTGTTGAGGGCATATGCTGAAATCCGTTAAAAAAGGGATTATTTGTTAAGATGACTAAATCGTTTTCATTATTTAGTCAAATGTTTATTGAAGTACATACACAAAACACATCTATCTATCTATCTATCTATCTATCTATCTATCTATCTATCTATCTATGTGTGTGTGTGTGTGTGTTTGTGTGCATTTTCCCAAACCCTCTATTGTAGATAAGATGCGACACAAGGTTAATTTTCCTTCTTCCAAGACTGTTTGCATACCAAAGCTAAATAGCCCAGTATACCCTATATCTATGACCTTCAATTTATCTTAGGCTGGGGACGAAAAATGGATTCAAGCCTTTCCCAAATGCAAACAACTTCGCCTAAGATTTGAAGTTAACTGGACGAGTCCAACTTACTCTGACGTTAACCCTTACGCTCAAATGTGCGGATGAGTACGCGCATGCGTATGTTTGTGAATAGTGGAAGATGTTTTATGCAGATATCAATAAGATATCAACAGCGATTATGATGATGATTTTTGGTGTTGATATTGCGGAACAGATTTTAAAAATCACATAGTGTCAGAATAACGACTATTATCAGAAATCGATAGTTTAAAATACAATAAAACTGACAAAACACAGATATACACGTGCACTCAGGCGGACACACCTACATGTACATACACATTCAGAGATATTTTTTTCTCTTTGTCACTCTCCCCATCACACCCAATCATATATATATATATATATATATATACAAACACACGTATATATATATATATATATATATATATGTGTGTGTGTGTGTGTGTGTGTGTGTGTGTGTGTGTGTGTGTGTGTGTGAAGGTTTGGAAGTTTAAAAAGAATGATCATTATCTTTATCTGTTAAGTTTCATAGGTTCCTGCGATGGAGAAGGTAATTTGAATTTTTTAAAGAGTCCTTTTTTTTAGACTATCTGAAATTTTCTATCTATCTATCTATCTATCTATTGATGACTATGCCAGTTAGTTAATATATATTTTTTATTCATATCTCTCTGTTTATGACTATCCCAGTCTTTTAATTCTTTTATCTATCTATCTATCTATCTATCTATCTATCTATCCTGGAAGAGGATCACTTCTCATCACTTCAACTACATTACTATCGTCGTAATGTAGCCAATTTGTCCCCTCTTTTATCGTTGCAAATTTACAGATCGGTTACATTCAGTGGTTTCAACTAATTGAGTGTTTCTAGTCAGAACTCGTTATGCTGTTTTCAGCGAACAGCACTCGTTCTTTTTAAATCTACTTCACAGCAGAGATATTTAATTCCAACAGCTTCTTTTCTAGAACATCAGCGCTGTGTATCTAACTTCCTCATAATTGTTTTCTTTTCAGCTACAGTGTTGGGCATTTTTTCTAGAGTTCATTAGTGTCTTACTCTGTTTTTGTTTGGAGTTCAGTTTTCTTGTCTCTTTGTCAAACTCTTTTCTTACATCCTTACACTTTATTTTTCATTTTGAAATCCTTTGCGCTGAGGGATAGATTCGAACCACTCAAAGCTTAGATTTGGCACAAAGTTGTAAATTATGGGCTCACCCAGTGGGAATTGAACTCTCCACTCAGTAACTGATATGCGATATTAATTTGCCAACCGTTACATTACAAATTAAGCATAGCTTAGATTTTACTAAGATCGGATAGGTTTAGGTTCGAACTCACTGTTTAGTAGTAATTGTTCTATAACGCGAGTATCTGATGAAGGTACAAACATTTTCAAAAGACAAAATATCTATGATAAAATAGAAAGAAGAATAAAAGTAGACACTAAAAAAACATATCAGAAAGTCGTCAGGCGAAAAATACAAAATGGCGAATGCAGAAAACATTTTGGAAAGACAAAAACAGGAAAACAAAGGAGGAAACTAAAAGATATGAAGAAAAGAAAAGAAAAAGACATAGAAGTGATTAGAATGTTAAAAAAAAGGCAAAAAAGTATAAGATCAGAGAAGACAGTTAAACATTTCAGAAATTATAGAAAGAACGTTGAAAAATAAAAAAAAGAATGTGAAGAATGGAGAAATAAATAAGAAAAAATTAGGAAAGAGTTCGAAAGAAAACAATAGAAGAAACTGCTTTTTTTTTTTTTTAGTTGAAGAAATATCAATTGAATAGAAACCGTGGGGGTCCTTTGTGGATGCGTTATAACAATAAAAGTTGAAGACAGCTGCTTCCGATAATAATGTCTTCTGATGTGAAGGTGTGCAAATATTATCAACATGAGTGAAGTGAGTTCAAATTCTAATAAAGGTAACAGATATTCCCATTTGCCCAAATGTCCTTCGTGAAGAGATGAATTTAACTTTCTGTTAATCCTCAGTCACTTTGACCATATTCTTATCTCTACAACGCTTCTTTGGTAAGATAGGGTTGGTTGGTTGGTTGGTTGTTTGGTTGGTTTTACAGCGTATCAACCCTTGTTGGGTTATTTTATTCCAAGAACAGTCTTTCCTGCAATTATATGGATTCATCTAACAATTCCTTACTACTACAACTACTATTACTACTAATAATAGAGATGAAAGGATCACATTAGAAGCAAAAGCTGTAAATAAGCGCATATAGAGTATAAGACTGGACACAAATGGGTGGGGATGATCCACTGGGAATTGTCCTAGAAATTTAAATTTGACCATACGAACAAATGGTATATGCAAAACCTGGAACCCGTTCTAGAGAATGAGACGCGCTAATTTCTCTGGGATTTTGAGATGAAAACTGGTCAACTAATATCGGTAAGACAACCTCACCTATAGATAGTCTACAAAAATAAAAGAAGAGAATAATGAACTTAGCTGTTCCGGCTGACCACAGAGTAAAATGAAAGAAAGCGAAAATCAAGATAAGTACCTAGAACTTGTTAAAGAACTGAAAAACTATGAACATGAAATTGACAGTGATACCAACTGTAATTGGTGCGCACGCTACAGTCACAAATGATTGGAACATGGAATGGAGGACTTGGAAATAAAAGGACAGGTAGAGATCTTCCAAATTATAGCATAGCTGAGATCAGCTAGATTACGGTGAAGAGTCCTGGTGACTTGAGGAGACTTTCTGTCACTCAGGCTCCAGTGGAAAACCATCAAATAACGATGATGTTGAGAACTCTCAAATGAGTAAAGTGATTATAATAATAACAAACAAATTAACTCAAAGTATATACTCAAGCTAGAAGGAGACAATGAGACGCTTAAAATTCACTGGGCTTTTGAGATACTTGTGGATCTTCGAATCCCAGCCAGAATAATAGAACTTGTATAAATTAGAAAGAAAAAAGAACACACAAACCAGTGGAAATCTAAAAAAAAAAAAAAAAAGGAAAAAGCTGGACAAATAAATGGATTATGATGGAGAGCTAAAAAACGCTGTGGAATGTGTGGGTGATGGTGGTACCAATAATAGTTGGTGATCTTGGATCAATTCTCAGAGGCTTAGAATGGAGAAATGGAGAACTGGAGATTACAGGAAGTATTGAAACCATAAAGACCACAGAATTTCTTAAGATCGGCTAGAATATTGTGAAGAGACCTGAAATGACTTCCCGCCACTCAGACTGCAGTGGAAGACCACCAGTTAAAACTTATGTGAAAAACTCCCAAGCAATGATATGATAATATAATCAACAAAAAAAGAAAATTTGCAAAATTGTCGACTTTGCTGTCCGGGCTGATTACAGAATAAAACTGAAAGAATGTAAAAAGAGAGATAAATACCTCGACCTTGCTAGAGAATTGAAAAAACTATGGAACATAAAGGTGACAATTATACCAATTGAGATTGGTGCTTTTGGCACGGTAACTAAAGGGTTATTTAAGGGCCTGGAGGATTTGGAAGTTGGCGGCCTAGTGGAGACCATCCAAACAACAGCATTATTGAAAACGGCCAGAATACTGAGAAGAGTCCTGGAGACTTGCTGTCACTCAATCTCCAGTGAAAGACCATCAGCTTACGCTGATGTGAAAAACTCTAATGAGTAAATAATAATAATAATAATAATTCAAGTGAATGAGGCACAACATTTTCTATGACTTTGATATACCAACAGCCAGAAAGAAGACCAGACTTAGTGATAATTAGAAAAAAAAGGAACATGCCGAATTGTACACTTTGCCCTCGCGCCGGACCACAGTATAAAAATCAAAGAAAATGAAAAGAGGGGCAAGTACTTAGACATTGCCAAAGAACTAAAAATCAAGCAAACTCTGGAACATGTAAATGACGGTGATACCAAATGTAATTGGTGCACTTGGAGCAGTTCTCAAAGCCTTGGTAAGGAGACTGGAAGAGTTGGAAACCGGAAGATGAGCCAAGACAATCTAAATTTCATCATTGTTTAGACTAGCTAGAATATTCAGAAGTGTCCTGGAAACTTGAGTAGACTTGCTGTCACTCGGACTCCAGTAAAAGACCATCAGTTAACGGTGGTGTGATAAACTCACAAAGAATAATGATTATAAATAATACGTGAAAAAAAAAGAAATGAAAGACTCTTTATAGCAACCAGTAACAGCAATGCTAACAAAATAACAAATAGTAAAATATAAAGAAAACAAAACTGGGAGAAAAAAACAACTGACTGACTGGTTGGTTGGTTGGCAGGTTGGTTGGTTGGATACATTTTATGGCATATCAACCTTTGAGGTTATTTAATGCCAAATCATTTTTTATACAAATAATCAGTTCTATTTCAAATAATTCAGTTTAGCATAAGTATAGTTTTTGTTTACAAACTGTTAAATGTCAAAATAGTTTTATTTATAACAATTCAGAGTAGCATAAGTACACAGTTTAGTTCTATTTGACCCATAGATAGGACCCTATCAGGTGCTACCACGCCGGGCTAGAGTGGACCTGGGAGCGTTGACAATGAATTGGGTACTCTGCATTCCCCAAAGCTCCAGCATTACTGGAAACTCACCATCAGATTTTTAAGGGTTATATCCAGGACACTCGTTGGGTGGAGTTCTTACCACTCTGCAGAGATGCAGTCGGTGTATTCTGCAGCCCAGCCGACAGGGAAACAACTGACTGGATACTCCAAGCGTCAGACTTAGGAGATTGCACACGAGAAGACTAGGACAGAGCTAAGAGGGAGAAAACTCAAAAAGAAAACTGATTCTCTTTTAATAGCAGCACTGAATAATGTTATAAGGACTAAGTTTATCAAAGCGAAATTTGATATACACAACAGAATAGACAGCTTAGTTTCTCTGGTGACAGAGATGAGAGGGTTAATCACTTAAGTAAATGCAGAAAACTGATTCAAAAACAATTCAAGATTAGGTACGAATGGGTTGAAAAGGTGACCATCTGGGAAATATGCAAGAAATTAAAACTTGACAATGGAAAAAATATACGCGAAAAAAAACGGAATCTGTCATAGAGTATGAGATCCAGAAAATTCTCTAGAATTTTGAAATACAAATGGATCTCAAATTCAGGCAAAAAGACTAGACCTAGTGTTAATTAAATAAAAACCCTTTTATCAAGGGGATTTTGCTGTTCCAGTGGACCATTTTATGAAAATGAATGACCACCCTTTGGCATATCAGTACTTGTAGGTTATTTAATACCTAATCAATCTTGTTATATATATATATATATATATATATATATATATATATATATATATGATATGTAAACGAATAGTATATAGTTAACATTTTAAGTAAGTCAGACCTCATTTGTTTGCAATCAATTAAATGGTTTCAAGTACTGTTATCTAACACTAATAATTCTATTCACTATTACTCATTTGTTTGCTCACAGTTAAATGTTTTCATGCATTGCTATGTAACAGTCACAATTCATTTTAACATCAGTCATTTGTTTGTGCACTGTTAAATGGTTGAGCGAATATATTTGTGTCCTAGATGGAATCCTAACAGATTCTATCACTCCGGATTAGAGTGAACCTGCGAATAATGGCAATAAAGGAATACTTCACATTCCCTAAACCTCCAGGACTGGAGCTACACCATCCGACGCAGTTTAGTGTCATACCTAGGAAATTAGTTCTTTTTAACCTATTGATGAGTCTCTAAGAGATACAACCACCCAGGATAGAGAAGACCAGAAGGTAAATGCACTTCACATTCCCCCAAAGCTCCAGGAGTAAAGGCTCACCATCAGATTGTTTAGCGTCATATCCAGGACACTTGATGGAGGGTGGTATTAACCCTTCGTAGAGACTCAGTCTGTGTATTCTACTGCTCTGGCCAACTAGTCACATATTATTTGTATTGGATAGAAATACTTGAAACTATATAACTACGTGCAAATTATTTGCTTTAAAATACTTCAATAAGTAATTGATTGCGAATGATTATTAATAATGTTTGAATTTTAATAAAATTTCAGCTCTTAAACATTGATATTGCAACTAATTTTGAAGTTTTAAACTGCTTAAAAGAATTGATACTATTTTGTAGTGTAAATCATTGAAAAGAGGTTTCGTTTGTTTAATGGTATATCACCCTTTATGGTTTATTCAAGGCCAAAATTATCCTTGTAGAAGAAAAGCAAGGATACTTTCGAGCCCATAGCTTGGGGGATAATAGACTTCATGCCTTTCCTAATTCTGTCGAGAGTGAACGCAATAGAGCGAGTAGAGTTCGAACCCGCTTACTTCAAAGCAACATTTGAGCTCTTTAACCATTACAGTAGGAGGTCTTCACCTGTGATTGCAGGATAATATTATTAAATTGATTAGGGAAGAAATAAAATAACGCAAAAAAGTTGAAAAAAACCCCAAAAAACTAAACAAGCTAGCAAGCAACTTTATTCTTTCTTTTTATTATTATTTCTTTCTTTTTCATTTCTTTTTCTCTTTTCTTTTTTCTTATTTACCTTGATTTTTCTGTAAACCAGCCAACCATCCAACCAATCAACCAACCCAAATAATCATTTCTGATTGGACTGATAATATCCCTCCTTGACCTACTTGGCATTCATCCGTTTTGGACCGGGTGTTCCAGTTTCGCTGATCAGCAGCAGTTGGAAAGTTATTGCTGTAAACTCTTACAGCTAATTTGATCCTTACTTGTTTTGTACATTTGACCCTTTGACGTTTTTGAATTATCCAGTATAAATATCATGATTAATTTTCCTGTGTTTTCCAGCATCAGGAAAAAGCAAACATTTTTCTAAAAGCAACATCAATTAAAACTTGCATATTTTATTCTAATATTCAGATTTAGACTATGTGAATGCTTCGTTTATATACACAAGCAAAGTTTTCGTTTTATACGAGAGTATATACATGCAATTTTTTGGGTATATACATTTGCAAATTTTTGTTATATACACATGCAATTTTTGTTATATACACATGCAAATTTTTGGGTATATATATTTGCAAATTTTTTGTATATAAACATGCAAATTTTGTTATATACACAAGGAAACGTTTCGTTTTATACGAGTGTATAATTTTGGGTATATACACAGGCAAATTTTTGTTATATACACATGCAATTTTTGTTATATACACAAGCAAACTTTTCATTTTATACGAGTGTATATTTTTGGATATATACACAGGCAAATTTTGGGGTGTATACATTTGCAAATTTTTTGTTATATACACATGCAATTTTTGTTATATACATATGCAATTTTTGTTATATACACATGGAATTTTTGTTATATACACAAGCAAACATTCCGTTTTATACGCGTGTATATTTTTGGGTATATACGCATGCAAATTTTTGGTATATACATTTGCAATTTTTTTGTTATATACTCATGCAATTTTTGTTATATAAACATACAAACTTTTTTCTTATATACACATGCAAATATGCAGATAGAAAATAAAACTTGCTATACTAAAATATGTCTTTCAAGTTACTTCATATGACACGTATAGATGTATTATTATAAATTATCACATGCGAAGATGACCACTCGAACTGGTTCCAAAATAAGTGATGTACAAAGATTACTCAGATCCCATATTAATACTCTGTATCATAAAAATGATGAGGGAGTGTTAATTAGTCACACGATACACAAAGGCTTTGAAGATTTTATCTGAATATCAAATAATCGCTTACATTCGTATAGCATACCCATGTCAAAATCCGTATCGGTTTTCAAATTGAAACAGTTTTGTTTTCCGATAGTGTATAGTGTTTGAAAAACAAAACAATAGTTGTATCTCATCGTTTTCTTAGATTTTCCCAACGTGGTCTGTTGGGACGGCAAAGTCCATTAGTCGACAGGTTCTCGTTTCCGCCCCCTTTTTTTTAACTGTTACTTGATCTTTTGCCACTGGTCCGGGAGACCTAGGTTCAATCCCAGGTCGCGTCATACCAAAGACTTTAAAAATGGTACTTGATACTTCCTTGCTTAATACTCAGCAATATAAGGTACGTATCAAGGGTAAAGTGGAGCAATCCAGGGAAAGGAGTAGCGCCCTCCCCTACACCTTGGTGCAGTAGCTATTGAAAAGGGAGCCTTCGAGTCACCCTCGAGTAAGATCGCCAACTATTACTTGATCTGGCCTTTTGGCCGGGGTTAGGTCTTGCGTTTGTATAGCAAAATCCAGGATAATTTTGTATCTCATTATCCAGGGCGGATTTTGGGTTGTGCATATACCCTTTGTCCCTACACAATTCTCTGTGGATCTACTTCCCCACCCAGTTGTATCTAGTCTTATTCTCTTTATTACGTTAATTTGGTGCATTCTCTTATTGTGTGATTAATCGATTCGTTTCCAATACCACATAACCTACACAGGCTATTTTGTTGCGTCTTATCTATTTTCTCTTCAACATAGTTGGTCCTTATGGTGTGGTTTTGTGCTGCTATTTGAAGAGATCTAGTTCCTCTCTTCAGGTTTCCCTTTCTTCTTGTGTGAGATTTCACCTGTTTGTTGCTTGAAAAATCCATACAGTTGTTTTTCTTCCCATTTCTGTTTTTTTGTTATTGTTGTTCCGTTTATCTGTTTGAACTGTTTCTGGTGACAGTTATTAATCTTTCCCTATTCTTTTTTATGCAGTCTTCCTGCCCTCGTATAATTATTATTATAATTATAATTGAGAAATAAAAATTACGATTATCGTTATAATCTAAAAGTGAAAAATAAACCAAATTTTGGTCTTAAATTACCCATAAATGTTTGATATACCGTTAAAACAAACCAAACTAAACCAGAAAAAAACAAAAATAAGTTTTTTGGAAGATTTACTAAATTTTTCC
>OY757922.1:7627323-7632323 GCA_963585895.1 Sepioteuthis lessoniana
CTTCACGGAACTTCGAACTACGTCCTTATAAGTTTATAAATCCCAGCAGGATACATGGCGCAACGGCTATAGGCGTTGGTTCCCTAAGCTTCTAAGGAGACAATCATCTGGAGGTTGCAGGTTCAATCTTCACTACAGCGAGTAACAATACAGGAATACTTAACACTTGTACCCGGTTATGGCTAACGGAATCAGAACAGGCGACGCCGTGGATTCAAAATAAGGACGTAGTTCGAAGTTTCGTGACGGTTCCCGAGTTCGACAAACACCTGAAGAAGACCGGAGGACATATCGGCCGAAACGTTATGGAAATAGCAATAAAGATGAAGACAATAATGCGAAAACCCTTAATGATAAAAATACGAAGGTCATTTGATAAAGAAGGGATTATTTTGGAGAAAATATATATAAACTCTGCACCGTTGAGAAATGGTTTATAGCAAAAATTATTCTAAGCTTGTAAAATATTTGTTTTGAGTCTACTTAAAATACATCTTCATTATCCAATGGCACAAAAAGAAAATATCCAAAAATTTGTTATACTTTTTAAAAACTAATGTAATACAATAAAATTCAATTCAATACAGAAAATAAACAATATTGTCTAGATCTGAATGTAGCTTGCCATGTTTACTAAGAAGATTGTGTTGTTCTTATACAATATGCACAGTAAAATAATATAAAGTAAAATGTTGATTATTTTGCTTCGGCAGAGGATACTTGGGGACACTTAAGATAGAAGTTACATCAATGTTAGCCCAAGGGGCAAGGTAAGCTTTGATGTTTCAAAAACATATCAGGATTTTCCCTTTGTGTTTAAGATTTAAAAATGATATTAGAAAGTCTTTCATTACACGAGTATATATATATATATATATATATATATATATATACTCATGTTATGAAAGTAATTAAAAATGGTCTTAGAAAGTCTTTCATTACACGATTATATACACATATATATATATATATATATATATATATATATATATATATATATAAGTAAAAATCTATGTTTTAAGAAAGTATTTTATTAAAGTCTACAATTTTTGCTTTTAATAGAGTTTACTAATAGTTTTTCTTCGCTTTGGACAAAAAATAAAATAAATAAAACAAACAACAGTCAATGAAAAGCCTTAACCTTTTTTTTTTATTATTGACACGAATTCTAATGCAAATTCAGTGAATTTTATTTTTTTTTTTTGTCGTAAGGAAAACTCGTAAACAATGAATAATCACAAATTCTGATATTAAATCAAGTAAAAGAAAAATTATCTGAAATTTTCTATCTTTTGATGTTTCTAAGAATTTTCTCTATAGAAAATGATTACTTTTAACATCAACTAAGGAAAATTTAACAACTATAATCAAGAAAAATAATAATTTTCTGTGTGTCTAAGAAATTGAAATTTCATTAAAATTTGCGATAATGATAATTTTTTTTTCTCGAATACTGTTGTTCAAGCTCTTATAGAAATATCAAAACTTTTATCCTAAAATTCTTTGAACTATCATAGTTTTTTTAAAGGGTAAAACTGAGATATTGTTTTCGAATTCATAAAAATTGATGTATTTCCTTTTTTTCTTATATTATATTACTTTTTTACGTTTTTAAATATAATATCTTTCAAGAGAACATTCTCTTGGCGTGCTAAATCCATAATTTTTCCAAGGGGGGTTTATTGTAATTCACTATTGCCATGATAATACATTTCGTCATAGGAAGAAGCGCAGGGAGAATTAAACTCATGCCTTTTCTAAAGATATGAAATAAATTACATACATACATTTATTTATTTTCAAATTATTTTCTTTTAAGATGCATTTTATAATGTGCAACCAAAACTCAAACGTAGTACAAAATAAATCTTTCCTCTTTGCGTTTTTCTTTTGTATTTTTATAATTTTTATTAAATGTTACCAAATTATAATCATTGTAACTATGATATTTCTATCCAAGGTGATTCAGCGACAAACAGGCTGACAGAATTTTTGCGTATGTGTGTTTTGTGCCTGTCTGCGTGCATATGCGTGTGCTTGCATACGTTTGTATGGTTTCCAGTGTTGACACACACGCACACACACACGCATAAAGAAAATACATTAATGCCTATGACACACGCACACACATAAGAAAATACATTAATGCCTATGACACACGCACACACATAAGAAGATACATTAATGCCTATGACACACGAACACACATAAGAAGATACATTAATGCCTATGACACACGCACACACATAAGAAGATACATTAATGCCTATGACACACGCACACACATAAGAAGATACATTAATGCCTATGACACACGCACACACATAAGAAGATACATTAATGCCTATGACACACGAACACACATAAGAAGATACATTATTGCCTATTACACACGAACACACATAAGAAGATACATTAATGCCTATGACACACGAACACACATAAGAAGATACATTATTGCCTATGACACACGAACACACATAAGAAGATACATTAATGCCTATGACACACGCACACACATAAGAAGATATATTAATGCCTGTGACACACGAACACACATAAGAAGATATATTAATGCCTATGACACACGAACACACATAAGAAAATACATTAATGCCTATGACACACGCACACACATAAGAAGATACATTAATGCCTATGACACACGCACACACATAAGAAGATATATTAATGCCTATGACACACGCACACACATAAGAAAATACATTAATGCCTATGACACACACGCACACACATAAGGAAATACATCAATGCCTATGACACACGCACACGCATAAGAAAATACATTAATGCCTATGACACACGCACACACATAAGAAGATACATTAATGCCTATGACACACGAACACACATAAGAAGATACATTAATGCCTATGACACACGCACACACATAAGAAGATACATTAATGCCTATGACACACGAACACACATAAGAAGATACATTAATGCCTATGACACACGCACACACATAAGAAGATACATTAATGCCTGTGACACACGCACACACATAAGAAGATACATTAATGCCTGTGACACACGCACACACATAAGAAGATACATTATTGCCTGTGACACACGCACACACATAAGAAGATACATTAATGCCTGTGACACACGCACACACATAAGAAGATACATTAATGCCTATGACACACGCACACACATAAGAAGATACATTAATGCCTGTGACACATGCACACACATAAGAAGATACATTAATGCCTGTGACACACGCACACACATAAGAAGATACATTAATGCCTGTGACACACGCACACACATAAGAAGATACATTAATGCCTGTGACACACGAAACACATAAGAAGATATATTAATGCCTATGACACACGCACACACATAAGAAGATACATTAATGCCTGTGACACACGCACACACGTAAGAAGATACATTAATGCCTATGACACACGCACACACATAAGAAGATACATTAATGCCTGTGACACACGCACACACATAAGAAGATACATTAATGACTATGACACACTTACACACATAAGAAGATACATTAATGCCTATGACACACGAACACACATAAGAAGATACATTATTGCCTATTACACACGAACACACATAAGAAGATACATTAATGCCTATGACACACGAACACACATAAGAAGATACATTATTGCCTATGACACACGAACACACATAAGAAGATACATTAATGCCTATGACACACGCACACACATAAGAAGATATATTAATGCCTGTGACACACGAACACACATAAGAAGATATATTAATGCCTATGACACACGAACACACATAAGAAGATACATTATTGCCTATTACACACGAACACACATAAGAAGATACATTAATGCCTATGACACACGAACACACATAAGAAGATACATTATTGCCTATGACACACGAACACACATAAGAAGATACATTAATGCCTATGACACACGCACACACATAAGAAGATATATTAATGCCTATGACACCCGAACACACATAAGAAGATACATTAATGCCTATGACACACGCACACACATAAGGAAATACATCAATGTCTATGACACACGCACACACATAAGAAGATACATTAATGCCTATGACACACGCACACATAAGAAAATACATTAATGCCTTCACACAACTATAAAACACACGTAATCCCATGTGCATACCTCCACATACGCGCACTTTCTAAATAATAAATATACTCTGAGCTGTCTCTGAGATTTGATAGAAACATTAATTCCCGCAAGTACTCTAGTCCAGATGAATAGCCAGGATACTGATTTTCTAGGCTGATAGCTAGGGCTTCTCCGCTAATTAAACTGTTGCAACATAATCTTCTATCTTTCCATGACATCCTTTATTGCATTAAGAAAACATTAGTTACCAAAATGTTTATACAGTTGTCTAGTCTTGTACAGAGCTCTGAAATATATACAAAAAAACGTATTTTATGCCGTTCACACATGCACAAGCGACCGCTTAAAAAAACAATAAATAAATAAATAAATAAATTAAAAAAAAAAGAAGCTAAAACGATCTCTCCCTCCCTCTCTCTCTTTCTCTTTTTTGCTCTTTATCTTTCTGTTTCAATGTCTTTCTCTATCTCACCATCTTTTCTCCCTTTCCTTTTCTCTTACACTCTTATTGTCCCTCCCTCTTTCTCTTTTTATCTCTTTATCGTTTTGTCTCAATGTCTTTCTCCATCTCACCATCTTTTCTCCCTTTCCTTTTCTCTTACTCTCTCTTTCTCCCTCCCTCTTTCTCTTTTTATCTCTTTATCGTTTTGTCTCAATGTCTTTCTCCATCTCACCATCTTTTCTCCCTTTCCTTTTCTCTTACTCTCTCTCTCTGTCTGTCTGTCTCCCTCCCTCTTTCTCTTTTTATCTCTTTATCTTTTTGTTTCAATGTCTTTCTCCATCTCACCATCTATTCTCCCTTTCCTTTTCTCTTACTCTTTCTCTCTCTCTCTCTCTCTCACTTTCTCTCTC